>VWZD01000606.1:0-34906 GCA_013396695.1 Sakesphorus luctuosus
CAGAAGTTGTTTTCAGAGGATTTGTTTCCTAGCAAGGCTCACTTTTTATGAGAGCTCAGAGCACAGCAGGGCTGTTAAACACTCAGCAAACAAAGATGAAGATGCAATTCTGCTTTCTTTTACAAAGCTCCGAACTCACAGGAGCATATTTTCAGGATGTAATAGAAAAGTTAGGCAACATAACTTTGAATAATTAAACATAAACCACAGTTGGTGATTTAAATGAACAGCATGTGATTTATGTAAGTTCAGCAGGTTAAAATGACACATTATTCCAAGACCATGCATATCCTAGCACCAGCTGTTTGACTGTATGGGTGGAAATTTTAATTTTTGAGTACTTTGTCAATAGTTAAATACCACAAAATAATACAGAATCAGAGAATGGTTGAAGTAGGAAGGAACTTCTGGAGATCACCTAGTACATATCCTCTGCTAGAGAAGGATTACCTAAAACAAGTTGCATGGGATCACAACCAAATGGATTTCGAGTATCTTCAGGGAAAGGGGCTCCACAACCTCTCTGGGCAGCCTATTTCAGTGTTCTGTCATCTGCACAGTAAAGTTTTTCCTCATATTCAAGTGAAACTTTCATTTCAGGTTGTGCCTGTTGCCCCTTGTTCCATCACTGCACACCGTTGAAGAGCCTGGCCCCAGCCTCTTGACACTCTCCCTTCAGATACTTATATGCATTGATGAGGTTCCCCTCTCAGTCATCTCTTCTCAGAATAGCTGAATAGTCTCAGCTCTCTCAGCCTATCCCTGTAAGAGAGATGCTCCAGTCCCCTAATCATTTTTGTTGCCCTCTATTGGACCCGCTCCAGGAGCTCCAGGTCTCTCTTGTACTGAGGAGCACAGAGCTGGACACAGCACTCCAGCTGAGGCCTCACTAGGGCTGAGCAGAGGGGCAGGATCACTTTCCTCGACTTCCTTCCTAAAGCATCCCAGGATATCACTGGCTGTTTTGCCCCCATGGACACACTGCTGAGTCTTTTACAGCTTGTTGTTCACTGGGGCCCCCAGGTCCTTCTCTATAGAGCTGCTTTTTAGCAGGCAGTCAATATTGGTGCCTGGGGTTATATTATGCCAGGTGCAGGTCCCTGCATTTGCCCATGTTCAACTTCAAATAATTCCTCTCTGCCCACCTGTCAAGGTCCTTCTGAAGGGTTGCACAGCCTTCTGGAGTATCAGCCACTCCTCCCAGCTTTGTGTCATCAGTGAACTTGCTGAGGAGGCCTCTGCCCCTTCATCCAAGTCATTGATGAGTAAGTTAAGTACTGGACCCAGTTCTGACCCTAGAGGGACGCTGCTAGTAACAGGCCTCCAAGAAAACTCTGCCACTGATCACTGTTATCAATCCACTCATCAAATGTGCATTTCCTGAGTTTGCCCATGAGGGTGTTATGGGAGACAGTGTCAAGAGCCTTACTGAAGTCAAGGTAGACAGCATCCACTGCTTCCCTCATCCACCCAGACAGTCATGCCATCAAAGAAGGCAATCGAGTTGGTTGAGCATGATTACCCCTTGGTGAATCCATGTTTATTACTCCTGATAACCCTTTTTTCCCCTACATGCTTAGAGATTGTATCCATGATGAGCCATTCCATCACCTCTCCAGGGACTGAGGTGAGGTTGACTAGCTTGTAGTTCTCTGGGTCCTCCTTCTTGCCCATTTTGAAGACTGGAATGACACTGACCTTCCTCCAGTTCTCATACACCTCTTCTGTTCTCCATGTCCTTTCAAAAATGATAGAGAGTGGCTTAGCAATGACATCTGCCAGCTCACTCAGCACTTGTGAGTGCATCCCTTTGGGGCCCATGCACTTGTGAGTGTCAAGTTGGCCTTCTAGATCTCTAGCCCAATCCTCCTCAACCAAGAGAAAGTCTTCCTTCCTCCAGACTTTCTTTCTAGCTTCAGGGTTTGGGATTCCTGAGGGCTGGCCTTAGCAGCAGAGACTGAAGCAAAGAAGGCATTCAGTAATCATGTTCTCTGTGTCCTCGGTCACCAGGGCACCCAGCCCATTCACCAGCAGGTCCCTGTTTTCTCTGGTCTTCTTTCTGCTACTCATGTACTTGAAGAAGAAGCCCTTCTTGTTGTCCTCGATTCCAAATGGACCTTATCCCTTCTTGTTTGATCCCTTTGTATTCTGAAAATGTTCCCATATCCCTCACAAGTGGCCTGTGCCTTTTTCCACATTCCATAAACTTCCTTCTTCTGAGTTTTGCCAGAAGGTCCTTGCTCAGCCATGCAGTTCTTCTGCCCCCTTTGTTTGATTTCTTATCCAAAGTGAGATTTCTTATTCAATTTTGAGCTTGGAGAAAGTGATGCTTGAATATTAACCAGCTCTCTTGGACCCTCCTACCTTCTAGTCCTCATGCCCATAGGATTCCTCCAAGTAGGTCCTTGAAAAGACCAAAGTTAGCACTCCTGAAGTGCAGAGGTTTTAATCCTATGTATAACGCTGTTTCTTCCATGCAGGATTCTGAACTCTGGTCTCATGGTCACCACAACCAAGGCTGCCCCCGACCTTCACATCCCCAGCCAGTCTGTCTTTTTTTTGTTAGTATGAGGTGCAGCAGCACACCTCTCCTCATTGGCTCTTTCACAACCTGTGTCAAGAAGTTATGATCACTGCTCTGCAGAAACCTCCTGGGCCTGGCTGCAATGATCTTTCCACTGGAGGGATCATTCCCCGTATCAGTCAGTTAAAGGTTGTTTCTTAGTCAGTAAGGTTGTTTCCTCACATCTAGTAGGTAGCAAGAACATGATCATTTCAGAGGAGCTGGTGAGGTGAATCCATAAAATGGACTACTTGATAAAAACTATTCATTACTGAAAGACTAACAACCTGGATTAAGATTTAAGCATTTTAAAGAAAATCAAGACAAATGACTGTTTGCTCAGAATATGTGTGGCTTATAAATATCAATAGATTTTTTTTTTTACTCTGTATTTTAGATTGGAAAAGTTATAATAAGCATAAAGAATTTGCAGGGGGTGTGCAGCTCATCATGGAATAGCCAGTATTGGGTGGGATGCTAAAACTGATTTAGGTAGTGCATTAATTCCATTCTGAGCAAAGATTAATGGGTTTTGTTATACAGTCACAATCTATTTGGCTTTCACAATGGTAGTAGCCAAGCACTAACACTGGTCACTTCCCAGTAACTACTCCTCCCAAGATAATGTGTCCTTTCAAGACAAGTTTATTCATAGCTTCCAGATACAGAATCTGAAGAAAAAAAAGTGTTTAGGGAATCAGTATATGAAAGCCTTTCACAGAGGAGCTGCACTTTCTGATGTAATTGAGGCATCCCATAAAAACCATGAGCGTTCAGAAAACAAAGAAGAGAGAATTTGTTTGCTGTGACCTTTCTCATGCACTATGTCATGTTTTGTTTCTTGAAGACACAGTTTGCTAGCAGAGCAAATAATTGGTGGGATGGTCTGGAGGAGATAGGGACTGCCAGGATGGAGGGCACCAGGGGTCTCTGAGAATGGGTCTGCAGCAGTTCAGCTGCATTCAGCCACCAGCAATACAGGGACCAGGTGCTGTGCACTTCCATAAATGACACTGGGTTTGGTATCTGAGATGCTCACTCAATTTCCATGCAAGGATCCACTCTGGCCCCAAAACACATGGACTTGCTACTTCAGAAGTTTGCTAAACCAGACAAGGGACACGCAGAGGAATAGAAGTTTTCTACCAACCCAGCCTGCCAGGCCAGCTCAGCAGCAGTTTGTGGAATGGCAATCCTCCCCAGAAAAAGGAAAAGAGTTCATGTGCTATGACCCAGAAGGGACTTGGCTTCTCTGACAGGTCTGTGTGTACACACAGTGAATATGTGGGTGGAGGGAAAAGCAGGAGAGCGGGAACTAGAACAGAGACTTGTGCATAAATAAAGTAACTAAGTGAACTTTATTTACCTGGAGCAGCCCCAGACTGATGGCAAAAGTCTTTGGCTCATTACCAGTGCCTGTGACAACATGCAAAGTTAACTAATACTGCATATATAGTCCTAATGAGTTAATGGTACACAATACATTGTGAAGTCACTCCTGCCAAGATGGGGTTTTGTTTCTTTCATTTTTGCCGAAAACCTAACTTGAGTTTGATAACTTCGATTGTTTTGTTTCCCATTCATTTACTCTGATAACATTGTCTTCTCTGTAGAGCCAGATTTACCCCTTGTCCGTTTCCTCTTTATATCCATCTCCATCATGACCTTTGCTGCTGTTTTCTTCCACAGTTTTTCCCCCTGGGGAATCTGAAGGAACCATGTTTTGTATAAAGCCTGGATTTAATAGGGAACCTCAGTTCTGGAAGTACAGGTCTGTATGAAAACACACCTTAGCTGACAGTTGCAAGGAGATGTTAAAATCTTGATTTTGGACTTAGACCTGTGACCATGCCTTCCAGTCTTGAAAGGCCTTTGTGGGTCCAGCCTTCAGCCTTAATCTTTGTATCACGTGTCACAGTCAAATGTGGCACACATATTGCATGGTGCCTTTGCTGGGCATCGGGCATTAGACAGGGATGGCACAAACACTCAGAGTAATCCCAGTTTTGGTGCCGAGTTACTGTCGGACATTGTGCAATCCATCTCTGAGGCTGGGAGATTCTCCCTGCCAAGGAAGGGCACTCCCAGCAGGTATGTGGGGTAGAAAAATAGGAGTGTTAGCATAAGTATTAAGGGCAGCTGGCAAGGGAAGTAGGGCAGAACAAAAGAGTTTCTGATTCAAAGCCCTTATGTATTCCTTTCTACCACAAAGAAACACCTGTTTGTACCTTTGAAGCATGGGACCATATTCAAGAAAAACAGATAACAACAAACTTATGGGTATCCTGTGCCCAGCTAGGATTCAAGCCACTTAACTGGGTGTCGAAAGCTTTTTTGATTCTGAATTATGTACCTCTGCTTTTCTTCACATTAGATTTGAATTTCCTCAGCACACCATTTCTCACCTAAGGCAGTGCAAGGTTGGTGAATGTTTTTCAAGGCATACTGAAACAACCCAAACACCTCTTCAAGTTTGTTTTCTTTGTACTTCCACATTGATATTCTTCTTCTGAAACTTCAGATCTGTCTGGTGAGATCTTAATGTTTTCAAGTTTATCTTTGGGTCTTTGGTAAAGTTTCAGACCTGTAAGAGTTTCAGACAAGCTGTGCTCAGCTTTTTTCTCCTAAGGACAACACGTGAGACTGTCAGCGGCACAGCAGCTGCTACGGCTGGCTGGATTATCCTGTCAGCTTACGCAACCAGCCCTATAACATGAATCACGTTGTTGACTGGACAACACAAGTGTCATCTCTTGAACAATCTGTGTTTTGACTCAAGCAGATGTTAAAAGACTGGAGTTAAACTGCCATGATATTTAGGAACTGATGTATGATTTGTATTTCACTCCTGGAGACATTTAGAAGATTATTTATAAGTGATGTACCACTCTGCCTTCTCCCCCTCCACCACTTCGCACCCCAAATAAATCATCTTACAAAACTGGATGTTCACATTTTCAAGGGAAAATGTCCTAACATCCTTTGACTTTGTACATTTTGGGGGGGTGAGTGAGGCAGCACTGCTGTACAAAGCATACCTGACTTCAGATGATATTAATGTTTACAGTGGAAATAACATATTTTGAGTTCAAGTAACAGGACAACATCATATAATTTTCTAGAGATGCATTTTCCAGGGTACAAATTCTGCAGCTGGAGATCAAAAGCTGACACCATATACCTGTTGCAGCCCTGTTGGAAGTTTGCAGATAGGCTCATTGCTCCTGAAATGGATTTTCTTTTTATTTACACAAACTTTCATATTTTCAACATAGGATATAAAGCTTTCTTCTTGTCATTACCTATGGCTTTCTTGTATATCATTCAGATTTAAATGGAAACTTTACCAGCAGTATCTGACAGAATTTAATGTGTAATTAGATACCAATTGATTCATTTGTCTCACTGCTGTCTTGTGAAGTCACTATAAAGTCAACTTCTGGTATTTCATCTTAGAAATCTTGGTCAGTTTTGTGGCTACTGAAAAATCAAAGCATCCAAGGCTCAACTGGATTAATTCACCTGTGGACTGCAGTACCCCTGAGGGCTTCCCTGCCTCTCTACTTCTCTTTAGTCTTTCCCAGTAGTAGCTCTAACCTTCTCTAGGTAGTCTACTTATTTTTGTAATACTTGTCCGAATTAGAAAAAAGGCATGTTACTATTGATCTATGCAGTTATATTCTTATTCTATTTGTCCTTGGCAGTTTCCTGAGCAACTGTTCCCCAGTAAGCACAACACAATTCAATTATTTGTTCTTTCAGGTTCTGAAACAAGCATAGTCCCCTTACCGTCTTACACTTGAAAACCCCAGGATTTGCTGTTACTTAGCAGGAAGTCTAAAAAAATCTAATGGTCCAACCCATTCCCCCCTTAGGGGTGGGTTAGATTTTAAAAAGAAAGGAAAAAAATAAAAGAAACCTCAAGTCACAACAGAAACTCAACCAAAAGCTCAACAGCTTTTTCCTTCTTGCAAAGGCATCTGAGTAAAATACATTCAACACAAAGGTTACAGTACAACAGTACATTAACTACCTAAAATTACATAACATATTTCATAAACTGAAACCACAGCACATAAATAACCTAGTTCTACTTGTGAGCATAACATGCTGGGTCACTTGTTTCTTCCTTCAACATAATAAATTTTCCAGGAAACTGACTTCAGAGAGGATATGGAGAGAGAAGGAGGATATAAAGAAACATATTCCCATTGAACAATGCTGTCATACCGAATTACAGGGAACATACCTAATGACAAAGAAATAGATTTTTAGGAAATCATTAAGAATTTTACCAGGAAGGTTAATACTTTTTCTAAAGATGAGGTTAATTTTAGGTATTTTAGCAAAATTTTTTTTCCTTGAAAATACAGTTGTCAGAGCCAGTGAGTATCAACAGCCTCTGCAGCCTCTACCTCCATATAACTTTATAAATACAGAGATTAATCCACTTCTTAGACTGGAAACTTTGGAGTGTGAATTTTGGAGGAACAACCACAGATTCTCAAACACATCCTGTAGTAACATTAAGCATCTAGAGTATTTTCATGTTGGGACAAAAGCAAAGCCTGGGAGCTTATTGATTGCTGCTCAAAATGATTGGATGGTTGCTGGAATACACCCAGACATGTATTCTTTTAAGCACATGTTATTCATGTGTGTTGAAACATTGAGTTTGTCAGAACCATCTCCTGGAGATCCCAACAATGAAATGAAAGATAATTCACTATCTAGTTACAAAAAAAAAAAAGATTGTCTGTGACCTTTTAGCACAATCCTCATCAAAAAAGTAACATCAGCAACACAGAGATTTTAATTCTGTAATGAAATTGAGAGCAATTTTGGTGCTGAAAGCAGAGACTCACTTTTTAGCAGCTCAGACAGAAAACATGTATTTTCAGATGTTTTACAAAATCCTAATCCTTGGAGATAGGTTCCTCTCCACCAGTGAGACATTTTACCTTTGTTTCTACCTCCTTCTCTCATGAGATTGAAAATCAAATTGCCATCTCTCAACTTTCTGCCTGAAATCCTTCTGCAGAGTGAAGGTTGCAATGGGAAGAAGAATTTTCTTCAGTTTTCTGTTGGGTAGAGAAGTGAATTAATTATTTGTTATATCTAACTTGTGTGGGTGTGTGTTATATTGTAGTCTACTTTTAATTTTCCCTTTTTTGTGTAAATATATATCCCAGTTTCTGTTTCAAGCTTAAGTGTCCAGGGTTTTTTTCCCCTCCCTTTTCTTGGCCGGGGGGAGAAGGGAGCCTTTGTCCCTTTGGGTTATACTTAGCATTTTGCCAAAGTATTCAAACCAAAACAAGGGTATATCATGATTAAGCTTGTGCAATCTCCACTTAGAATCAGAGAATCGACCCATCTTTCTAAATACCTCCAGAGCTGAGGTGACTCAATCACTTACCTGGGCAGCCTGTTCCATTGTTTTACAGCCCTTTCTGTGAAGAAATTGTTCATAAAATCCAATCTAAACCTCTTCTGGTGCAGGTTGAGGCCACTTCCTCTTGTCCTATTGCTTATTACCAGGCGGTCCTGTGGCGTAATGGAGAGCACTCTGGACTCTGAATCCCAAGGACCTGAGTTCGAGTCTCAGTGGGGACCGTCCCCTGGCAGTTCAATGCCTCCCTGCCATCCCATCCCGTCACATCTTGGATGCTCAGCAGGGTCAGCCCCGGTCAGTACCGGGTGCTGTAGATAGTCCTAAGGAGACTTTACTGTCACTGTCCAAGCTTGCTCGTCCGTGGCAAATGAACCTTAGGACTTAAACGGTGGGGCCAGTTCTGCGCACGCTGTGCCTCACCTAAAAAGTCCCCTGTGCAGGCTCGGAGGGCACACGTGGGATGAGCCCTTCCCAAATCTTCGTTATTGCTTGTTACCTGAGAGAAGAGCCTGACCCCCACCTTGCTACAATTTCTTTTCTCTAGAAAGTGAGAAGGTTACCCTTGAGCCTCCTTTTCTCCAGACTAAACAACACCAGTAGCCTCCTCCACTCGTCATGGGACTTATGTGTCAGACTCTACACCAGCCCCGCTGCCCTTCTCTGGACAAACTCCAGCACCTCAGTGTCTTTCTTGTAGCAAGGGATCCAAAACTGAACACAGAATTCTTCTAGTAAGCATAGCTGCTAGGTATGGAAAATGTAATCATCACAAAACCTATCACTGTTTTTATAGTAGTTGAAAAAGTCCCAACACCCAAATAGTAAATACGATAATCAAATTCTGCCACTCATAATTCACTTACTGTCATGTCATGGAAGAAGTTAGAACAAAAGATAGCAAAAACCTGACCAAAGCATCCTATTATATTAAACATAAACACTGAATATAGCCATGGCAGCAGTGCACAATGGTTTTTGTTGCCAGAGATGTTGCATTTTAAGAATTATGATCATCCACTTCTAAAAAAGACATACAAAGATACAGCTGAAGTTTCAGGAGACTTTGTAAGTTAAATACTCGCAGTTAGCTATAGAAGAAAAAAAATATTTCAAAAATAATAGGCTGCCTAGTCAAAGGATATATCTTGTTCCATATATTGATCAAGGCCTAATTTCTATTGCTTTCTTAGCTGTCAAAATTTGCAGAGTGTGCGGTTACTTTTCCACTGCACATTTTTATAAATGAACAAGTTTTACAGAAAGAGCTGTTATTAACCAAAAGGTAATGGGCCATTACAAAAACACGGGTTCAGAATTCACAGCTCTGCTACTTCTTTCTTTGCCATTGACACACTGACATTTCAGTGAATGATCTAAGCTTTTCTGTCTGGAAAAACATAACAGTTATGAACATTTGCAGATATTAATCAGCTTTTCTTATGTAAAAGTTTTACTTCTTTACTCTAAAAAGGCAACATAATATGATGACACCTTGCATTCAAAAATACCTAAGTCTGCTTATAATGAGATCACGGAGTGAGCATATTGTAAATCTTCTGATCCCCTACACATGCTACATGAAAATCTTTCTTTTAAAAGATTTCAAAGTACTCAACCTGTAAAACAGATATATTATATATGCAGGAAACATTTTCCGTAACAGAAGCAGTCCCTTCATGATGCAAAATGTTTCTCTATACTCTATGTTGAAAAGCAAAAGAAGAGAATAAAAAATGGAAAGGTCATGCAAGCACAATTAATTACTCTGCTTTTTTATTCTTTGGAAACTGATGTGGAACAGATTTGCCTCCAATGTAGTGCTTTCTTCCGTAAACAAGCAATTTTATCCAATCAAAGCAAAGCTGTTTAAAATACCCCTAGCTAGTTATGGGTAAAAGCTACAAAAAAAAGTAGTCTAAAATGGAATGGTTCTTTATTATGGAAAGGCCTTAAGACCCCTGGATCATTTTAGTAGTAAGCTGTAAAATGATCTTCCAGAGAACAAATACAGTATCAGTTACCAAAATCACTTGAACTAGGGTGGCTAAGAATCAGTTTGTGTATCATAAATTAATCCAGGAGGCTACAATAGTGCCTACATTTATCTGTTCCAATACTGGAGTAAAAAAAAAAACTTAAAGTTATATATTTGAATTAAGTTTGTATATTGTTATTAGAAAGCAGTGCTTTATTAATACCAGCTTCTAGTATCATACAATCGGAGAATATGCTGAGTTGAAAGAGATCCATAAGGATCGAGTCCAACTCCTGGCCTTGCACAGGATCATCCCCAAGAGTCACACTGTGTGCCTGAGAGTGTCATCCAAGTGTGTCTTGAACTCTGTCAGGCTTGGTGCTGTGACCACTGCCCTGGAGAGCCTGTTCAGTGCCCAACCATTCTCTGGGTGAAGAACCTTTTTAATATCAAACCTAAACCTCCCCTGGCACAACTTCAGACCATTCCCTCAGGTCCTGTCACTGATCAACACAGAGAAGAGATCAGTGCCTGCCCCTCCTCCTCTTCCCCTCACAAGGAAGTTGTAACTGCAATGAGGTCTCTCCTCAGTCTCCTCTTCTCCAGGCTGAACAGACCAAGTGACCTCAGTCACTCCTCATACGGCTTCCCCTCAAGGCCCTTCACCATCTTCATTGCCCTCCTTTGGACACTCTCTAAGAGCTGAATATCTTTTCTATATTGTGTTGTCCAAAACTGCACACAATATCCAAGGTGAGGCCACCCCAGTGCAGAGCAGAGTGGGACAATCCCCTCCCTCACCCAGCTGGCGATGCTGTGCCTGATGCCCCCCCAGGACACGGTTGGCCCTCCTGGCTGCCAGGGCACTGCTGACTCACATTCAACTTGCTGTGGACCAGGACCCCCAGGTCCCTTTCCATAGCACTGCTTTCCAGAATCTCATTTGGCAGTAGGTACAAACATCTAGGATTGTCCCATCCCAGGTGCAGAATCCAGAACTTTCTCTTGAACTCCATACTGTTGGTGATTGCCCAGCCCTCTAATATGTCTCCCTGCAGGGCCTCCCTGCCTTCACAGGAGTCAACAGCTTGTCCCAGTTTTGCGTCATCTGCAAACTTGCTCACTATCCCTTCCAGTCCTGCATCCAAGTAATTTATGATGTTGAAGAGCACAGGGCCTGAGATGGAGACCTGTGGAACCCCACCAGTGACAGGTCGCTGGCCTGATGTCGCCCCATTCACTCTTACCCTCTGTGCTCGACCCATAAGCCAATTGCTCACCCTCCACATGATGTGTTTATTCAGCTGTGGGATGGACATTTTGACCTGCAGGATCCTGTGAGAGACAGTATCGAAAGCTCTACTGAAATCCAAAAAGATTACATTAACCGGCTTCCCTTTATCAGCTGGGTGGGTTACCCTGTCATAGAAGGAAATCAGGTTGGATAAGCATGACTTTCCTTTTATGAAGCTGTGCTGGCTGTGACCAATGACTGTGTTTTCTCAAAGCTGTTTTTCAATACTTCCCAGAGTAACCTTCTCCATAATTTTACCAGGCACTGAAGTGAGACGGACAGGCCTGTAGTTTCTGGAGTCCACCTTCTTGCCCTTCTTGAAAATCAGGACAACATTCCCCAGCTACCAGTCAGCTGGGACCTGTACATTTTTACATCCCTTTTAATTAATGTAATATTGATAAGAAGTGGTTTCTTTATGAAGTCCTGCTACTGCTGCAGTAATACCTGTCTTTTGCTTATGGTAAAAAATCAAGTAGGTTGAAGCAGAAAGAATTTATCTGCATCATCTCCATAACAAACAGACGTGGTGCACATATCTAATAGCTGTGTGCTTTGCTATTATTTCCTTTCTGATAAAATCATGTTGCTTATGTCTTACCACCTCCCTATTACTTAGCAGTGTGTACCAGTAAGAAGTATCCACAGGTACATTCAGCCTCATACTGAGAAAGATCAATTTCATTCTCTTTTTGAGAACATTTTTAAAAAGTGGATGTGAAAACATGGTTAAGGAACAAAGTATTATCCTCTTGCTCCCACACCCATTCATTTACAGATCCTGGAGACAACGAGCAGTTAGTGCATCCTACTACAATGACTTCCTTTTCCTTCTATTATCACATAATATGAACTTCTAACAAGGCTTCTCAGCCGTAGTTGGTTTTGTTAATATTCACACTGAGCTTTCCTTTATGGTTCACTTGGTAACAGCTGATGCTCGGTATCTGCCTGGGATTTGAAATACTCCAGCCAATAACCCTTGGTGAGCTTCTCTGGAGCTCAACAGAACTTCACAGAAAAAAAGTGTTACATTGAACTCAGCTGAGACCACAGACTTCTTTCATAGGGAAAGTACGGCCTACTACAGAAAAAAACCCACTATCTTCAGAAAGCTTGTGCTGAGAAGACCCACCAAAGATCCTCACTAACACCCCACTTTGTTACATGGGGTCATTAATGAGCAGCAAGACAGATCTCTGGTGCAAGATGCCCCTCTTAAGGATGGATTGAGATGATGTTCATGACACCATTGTAGTATATGTGCACAGTTCAAAATATTTATGGCTGGCACACCTTTAACGTGGTGAGCTGAACCACTACGTGGTAACGATGGTTAAGATGATGTTTTGTCTGGTACTGATGATGACTTTTTTCTTAGCATCAATGCCATCAATGCTGCTGATGTGTGCTATGAGAGAGGAGCTGAACACAGTGAGTGACTGGCTAAATGGCTTAGCTGCAGGGAAGAAGACTACTTGGTTTCTTTGTTGTTGTTTTGTTTGTTTGTTTGTTTGTTTGTTTTGCCTGGAACAGTGCCCCTGGACCTGAAAAGAATGGAAAATGGCCAAAGAGGAGTGTTCAGAGACTGGGCCTTGCAGAAGGACTGGTGAGGAGAAAAACCAGTGAGCAGTCTTCCTAGAGGGAGACTTTATCTAAAGGAAGCAATGATACAGACAGAGCCAACAGTATTACAAATAGTCAGACAGCTGAAAATGAGCTGGCACAAAAGTGAGGTGTAAAGGTTAGCCCAGAAAGAAGGGACATACCTCACTTGACTTATCTTTTCCCTTCACATGATCAAACATGTATTTTCACTCCTGCTGTTACGTAATGCAGCTGTACAATGTGAAACCATTGCCACATCCTCCTAACAGGCACTGCCACATATTGTATCAGGGTGAAGATGGAATCATATTAATTGTTTTTTAAAGTGTTTGGGGTAGAGAGGTGCCATTTAACTTTCACTGTAGTAACGCATATCTTTTTTGTTTGTTTGTTTTTGCAGCAGTCTGAAATATTTTGCAATCAGAATAGACTGAAGGAATAGAGATGACAAAATATAGACAATTTTTTATGTAGTGGTTCAGTTCTCTTGGCAAAATGGTTCTCAAGAATCAAGATTTCAATAGGGAAGAAGCCAGGCCTGAGGCAAGATCAGAAAGTTGGATGACCCGTCTTACATTGCCTATAAATAAGTAAAATATATGAAAGTTAAATATGGGATCTGAAAAATTGTTGTAATAACAACCATACATATCAATTGCACACAATACATAGAAAAGCAATGGAACAATTAAGTGCAGGTTTTGGGCAGGAATTTGTGAACGTCAATAGCAATATAACACATCCTGCTAAAAGAGGGAGATCTCTTCATGTCCTAATTTACATATAGTGATAAAATCAGGATAGAGGCAATCTGATATGTATTAGTCTTAATTGAAAGGAATATAAATTAATTGAAATATACAAGATCAGTGGATTAAGAAAATGGAGCTTAAATAGGTTGAATGGAAATGCTTTCTATCAAGTATTTACCAGATGACTATCTCCAATGTAATTTAGTCATATGTAGATGACTTGCAATTTGGTAAAAGAGGAGGAAAAAAAAGCCAAAAAATACTTATGAGCTCCAGGAGGACCACAGCTCAATAAACAGCTTTTTCATTTAAAGAGGACAACAAAGGGTCCTGCAAATTTCTTCACAAGCTTATTAATTTAACTCAGTTTGCAATACAGCCCCAGTGAGATACTTGCAACTTGAGCAAGAACAAGAACAGCTGCAAGAACTTGTAGCCATTCCCAGTGCATCATCAAATGGCTGTATGAAGGTAGAACAGTTTAAAAATGATAAATCTGCACACAAGGCACAACAGGTATGAAATTGAATTGAGGAATTCCAGGTTCTACAAATTTCAACCCAGGGCCTTGGGGGTTTTTTTTGTCAGGATTAGACAAAATCCAACTTTCATGCTGCATGGACCAAAAGACTTATCTGTCTTGTAAAAGGTGATAGGTACCAGGCAAAACTGAAAGTAAGTTTCTCACTGCTACCTGAAAGGTGAAGGCAAAGAAACAAAACTCAAGTTTTAGATCATTTATGCAATACACTGTTCTCCCAAACAAGCATCCCAGGCATTTTTTTCACTTATGAGCACTTTCAAGTTGCTTCAAACACTAGAAATATTAGCACACAATTGTCCAGAAACGGCTTCACTAGTGCTTTTTGTACAAGCTTCTGCTGTGACTAACAACTGGCTGAAATCTGACTGCTGAATACAAGTTTTTCGGTAAGTACCAGTGTTCTACCCCAAGCAAAGACCCAGTCAACAACACCATTTTCTAAAATTATCATGTTAGAGACTGCAGTTGTCTTTTTCCAGAATGGTGTCATAAAATAGCCATGAAACAGAACAAGTTGGCAGTAACTAACATTAACTCAAGACTAAGCTAATGATTTCAGAATTTCAGGTTCTGGTTTTAGCACTTAGACCTCAGAGAGACTGTTAGTTTGCAGAGGTTCCATAGGTTACCTATATCTGAGATGAAGAGGTAATTAAATAAGCAGCATTGCCTTACTGTAAAAAATATCTGAGAGAAGGTGCCCAGACCTTTGGAATTCAGCACCATTGATAGTGCTCAGTGTAGTTTTTAATGGGGATTAAGAATCTTATTTGATTTTCTAATGTGAATATGCCTTCCTTTGGGATCCAATCTCTCTTACATTCTCCTTAATCACACTAAAAAGCCTTGCAGCATCCTCTGTTCACTTTGGCAAGATTGGTTTTGTATTGTACACTCCTCAGATTTCTACTTGGTAAGTTGAAACACCATCCCCCAGATCTTCTACCATACATCCCTTGAACTTGGATTTTTTGACACTTGTATAAATTCTTCAGTTCAATGTTTTAAAACCTCAGCCCCAATGCCCGCCCAGTAGCAGAGTGGTTTCACAATGGTTTTACAGGTGCTGTAGGGCAGGGGGTAAAATCACTACAATATGTTGTTTACATCCACTTGCTGCATTAGTTCTCTTTATCATAGAACTACATTAGGACTTTGTTTTGTTTGGAGCAGTTCAAATCAGAGAGATTCACCTTTGCTTTCATGCAATTTAAATTGGCAGCAATTTAAAGCTTGTTTTTGGAATAGCAGTGAAAATGTTAAAGAGAACCACTATGACACCAGTATGTTTGGGAAATCTTGTAGAAAGCAACTCATTTTGATTTTCCATCAATGGTGTCCAAAAGAATTTGCCAGGCTGCACTTGAGCATCTGGACACATGCTCTGTTACAGTGGCCCCCTCAGACCATACTGCTCCAGGGGGCCAAAACTGAGACATTAAGAATGGTTTGAATGAAATACAAGTGGGAATTATTTCTGTGAAAGCATGAGCAGCAGCACAGTTTGAAGGAACAGCATGAATTGATAAGCAAGGACATGACTAACAGCAATTAAACTAGTAAATGCTCAGGAATGTGCTGTTTGCATCCAGACCTGAAGCCCTGAGCTCTGATAAGGCCATGGCAGGATGACTTGTCAGCAGAAGACCTGAGGTCTGATAGCAGGAGGATGGCAGCAGGGTTCCAGCACAGCATGTGCCAGTCCACTGCTTGTTACGCCAGCAGGAAGAAAAGACCATAAAGTTACTGAAATGAGGAAACAAAGAGATAGCAACCCTCCCTGTGGTTTATGGTGATTAGGTAAGCAAGGTTATGATGGAACATCACATTTTACTAGCTGAAGGATATCAATCCCTCGGCGGCTCTGTGGTTTAACTCCAGCTTGAAGTTCAGGCACTTCATCCCCCTCCCAGTGGGATGGGTGAGAACTGGAAGGGTAAAAGTACAGTAACTTGTAGCTTGAGATAGTTTAACAAATGAAACAAAAAATTCAAACCAAACACCCTACCCCAAAAGAGAAAAAAATCAAGCAAAGATAAAAAAGCCCCAAACAAACAAAACTGCTGCCAAAAGCCTAATTGTGACAGATGCCCAGCCAGTCCCCAAGCAACTGCTGCCCTGGCCAACCTCCCTCCTCTCCAGCTGTATTGCTGAGCTCAATGCCATATGGTATGAGATATCTCTGTGGTCACTTGGGGTCAGCTGTCCCAGCTGTGTCGGCTCCCAGATCCTTGTGCATGCCCAGCCCGCACATTGGTGGGATGGGGCGAGAAGCAGAAAAGGCCTTGAGTCTGTGCAAGTGCTGCTCAGCAATAACAAAATACATCCTCGAGCTATCAATATTGTTTCCTAAACACAGCCCCATACCAGCTACTGTGAAGAAAATTAACTGGTTGCCAGACAAAACCAGCACAATAAAAACGTTTTGCACTGCCAAGGAAGAATCCTAGAGACATAGCACTTACTCAAGAGTCACCCACCATTCCTTGTTTCCCATGAGGAACTCCAGGCTGCCTGGCATGGCTCCTTGGACATGGGCTTCTTAGTGCTTGTGAGCATGGGGGTGTGAAAACATGACTGAGTGAAATCTATGAGAGTCAACAAGAGTGACTGAGATGGGTTTTGTTTAAAATAAAGAGCAACTTCCCTTTCCTTCTGGTTTTCAGTTGAATTTTGTCACACTAATTTCATATTGCACACAGTCAATGAATTACAGGAGAGTCTCTAATTTGTAGTCTCTGCAAAGGAGGACAGCTGTTTGACCAGACCTATTTTCTATATAAGCCTATTTTTGTTCCTTGTTGTTTGAATCTCATAATAAATCTCCCAGTGTGGTGTTTCACACCAGTACCATGGCAACAAGTGTATCATCAACCCCCACATGCTTCCTCTGATATTGGGATGTGAACATTATTCTGAAATTTCTGCGCTCGGAGATCTGTTTTGATGGAATGTCAGAAAGCCATCACCTTTCTGTCAACTCTCACTATGTTTTGTTTCAGTTTTTAGGCCTGCAGATACCGAACACATGATAAAAACAAACTTCCTGGTGGATTAAAAAGGGAGCCATGAAATATGTAATTATCTTCATGCAAAGATATGTCACTGTTTCTCAAGACAGAACATAACCACTTTGAACATGTCTTCACAATTTGATCTTTGACCACCCACCCAGTAGTGGAGCTAGCAACCATTTTAGCAAAATGCCTTAAAATCTTCATCTGTGACAGATAGATTTTTTCCAATCAACATGTGAAATTTCTTAGCAATTTTCTATATTTTAATTTCTATTTCCTCTTATTCGTATTCAAATATTATATTTTTTAAGTGTCAGTATTTCATCACTATCCTCGGCTTGTCAAAAAGCAATAGCATTTCTTCTTTTGCTGTCACAGCTTTGCATTCATCCATTTCTTTAACTAACAAGCTGAACAGATTTACTTATTTGTAGGAGGAATAAAAATATAAATTTTGGTTTAGGGTTATCTTTGCCAGTTGTTAACAAATATAGTCAAGTTTTGATCATTAGATCCTAGATACACCAAAACATAGTATGGTAATCATTTCATTATAAGAATCTGTGATCCAACCCAGCTGTGTATTGTTAGAGACAAAGCTTTTCTATAAGCATATTTTACTGAAGGTTGTGAGTCATTTTCCCCTGCAGATGTGCATGGCAAGTTAATCATCCAGTTCTGAGAGCACAGTTTAACAACACAGCTCTTCACCAACACATTGCTGCCTCGTGCTTTACCAGCTTTTTTCTATTTCCATTCCTATGGTTTGGAGTTATCAGTATCTCCAGAACAGATAACAAGCCATTTTAGTGTAGGGTGTCACCTCCCCTATCTTTCTCAAGTAAGTGGAAAAAAAAATCAGTCACATAATTTCTCTAGGCACATTCAAATAAAATTTTTTCAAGGCTTCATTGTGTATATATTTTTATAGTCTTCTAGCACACTTTAATGAGAAAATATTCAGCTGTTTCAAATTATGGATGCAGAACAAGGATCCAACACAGCAGACAATGCGAGGAAAAAGTTTTAAGCAATCTGAAAAAAATAACTTCAACAGGCTGTTGTTGAATAGAAATTTTCTTTCCTGTCACAGGCCTTTTAAAAACCTAAATAGTTACGTTGACAATACTTTCATTTCATTAGACCAATTACAAAAGGCATTGGTCCATTTAGTGTCTTGTTACTGACTGCTATGGTTTATGTGGCTACTAAAACCTTCACTAAATGAAATACAGCTCTGGACTTGTCCCTCCCCAAGCCATGTTCAGAGTTCAGAGAGTTACAGAATGAACAACTAATTGAATCGTTTTGCTTAACTAAGGTCCTTTCCTTACAGTTATCTGTATGACCTTGGGAACTTCCTATCTCTTCCGTTTACAGTCCAAGCCTCTGAAAAAAATAACAACATGTTACTTACCAGCTCTATCAGAAATTTCACCTCTGTCTTGGTAGTTTTGCTAATAACACTGACTGGAGCAAAACAATGCAGTCACTTTCTGTTCTGGTTTCTTGCAGGCTTCAGAATCTGGTTTTTCAAACACTAAATGCCAACTTATTCAGTGGCTACGAGCATTTTCTTGTATAGTCTGTTCTAGACCAGCAGACATCTTCTTCCCCTCATACACTAGGAAAAAAAGCTGATGTCTCATTTTCATTAATTTGAGAATTAAGTTTGTGTAAAGCTGCATAAACCTTACTCCAATTCTTAAAACATTACATAAAAACTAAACTGATTTAAAAGAATATTTATTTCGGGACATGAGCCTCAGCTGCAGTTCTGCCAATTTTGTTCACAATATTCATGTTCTCTATCTTAATCTGTCACGTCAACACATTCATGCTTTTGGGAGTCTGATATCACAGTGACAAACATAAACAGATTACACAGCACTAGCTACAAACCCCACCATCCCAGGAAGCTACGCGTGGTGTTCAGGTATCTGGTGTCAATGAAACTTACAGGACAGAGAGAGTCATACAAAAAATCAGAGATGCTCTAAGGATTCACAGTGAAAGATTATTTACCTAAAACCCTTTGCTCTCCTCTTTTCCGGCTTTCCAACTAGCTAATCTGTAACTGCACAATCCAAACAGCAAAACAGAACCATGCACCTAGAAAAAAATCTGTGTATTCATCATTAAAAACAAGCAGTTAATCAAGGTGTAGCATTCCCAAGGTATTTTACTAATATCAATCACATCTTGTTTTTGCAGAAAAAAAAGCCCAAAACAATGGCAAGTTTTGCACAGAAAGAAGAAATTACAAAACTCCTCCTTAGGCAGAAAATGCCAGAAAGAAACCCTAAAATCTGCTACAGTTAACTTGAGTGAGGTATACTGCCTAGTCACTAGATATAATTTTAATTAGTTATTTGTGTCAAGACCAAAAGATGTTTAGAGTCTAAATGACCTCTAAATAACTTACTATACATTCAGTATAATACTTCAGAAAGGAAAAAGCCACCCTCAGATATTTTGAAGGTGTTAAAATGGTCTAAATACACCTTTATCTGAAATAATTCCATTTAATTAAATACTATTTTAAAAATATTTATACCATTTTTGTTAGGTTTAATTTTCTGCTTACCATGGACAGCCTGAGACCTAATTGCAAAGACCCCCAGGACGCTATTACAAATTGCTGTTGTGTGTTTAACTGAGGCAACAGTAAAACAGAGCACACTCAGCACCTTGAAAAAAGATTTTTAAAGCATATGAATTGGAGAGGCACATTTTCATGACTTATCCCTACAGCCCTCATCTCTACTTTCCTTAAGCCCAACTTGCCTCCTCATTCCTGTGACTTTACCTCCTCTTCCCTGCAGTGCACGATACACCATGTCAGTACAGGCTGATACAGCTGAGTGCTGGGTCTCTGGTTTAGACACAGTGTCTGTTTGTGTGTCTTCAGATTCAGAGATGCTCTCTTCCCCTTGAAGTTTCCAAATAGTGCTAGGTAGGCATATGTCAGCCCTGGCAGAGTGGTAAGTTATGTCTCTGACATAGCCAGGGCATTGTTTTTTTCAAATATTTCATTACTTCCTCAAGTTCCTGCACTTGTTCAGGGGTGAAGTCCCAGACTGTCAGAGGTAACAACCCTTGTAGGTGCCTGTCTATACCTCCCCTTGCTACCCACACCCACGCTGTCTTGGGACATACCCCCATATGACGTTCCTGAATAGCTGATTAACCTTGGGAAAAGGGGGAAACATATTCTTGAAACATATTACTAGGAATATTTTAGTTACCAAAGGATGCTCAAGATACTGCAGAGTTTTTGTAAAAAGGGAGAAAATACCTACCCCACAGAAAAAGAAGGGGAAGGTGCCATTCTTTGTTTCACCCACCAATTTGTTCTTGGAGGAGAAAAGGGAAAATGTGTAGTTGTTCATTGTCTTTGTGAGATGGTTCCCGACAAACAGGGAAGGCAACAATGCAAGGCCCAAATACTGGATTAGGCTCAAGGCCAATGCTTTTATCAGAGTTCTCCCAGGCAAAACACAACCAAACAATATACTGCACAGCAAATGCAAGAAGTCAAATCCAGCCTCTAACAAGCTCTTGGATTTGATGTACAGCAAAAAAATAGGGAGTATGGCAGTGATTTGATCAAACAATGCTGTGAACAAGTAAATCAACACTGTGACCAGAAACTGTTAAACAGATAATAATTATCAGTTTCCTCTAACATGCTGTGGTCAAATCTGCTATCTCAAACCCTTCAAGCCCGATGCTGAGTGCCAAAAAGGACTGTTGTGGTTTAACTTCACCCAGCTGCTCACTCACTCCTCCACAGGGGGAGAGGGGACATAATCAGAAGGGTAAATGAGAAAATCTGTGGGTTAAAATAGTTTAATATGTAAAAAAAAACCCAACAAAAACAAAAGAAAACCAAGAAAAACAAATGATGCAAAACCCCTTGAACTGCTTCCCACCAGCTGACCAATACTCGGCCAGCCCCTGAGCAACTGTTGCTCTGGCAAACTTTCTCCATAGTTTTTATTGCTGAGCATGACGTGATATAGTCTGGGATATTCTTGTGGTCAGTTGGGTCAGCTGTCCTGGCTGTGCCCCCTCCCATCTCCCTGTGCATCCCCAGCCTGCTCAGTGGCATGGCAGTGTGAAAAGCAAAAAAGGCCTTGATTCTGTGCAAGTGCTGCTTGGCAACAGCTAAAACATCCCTGTGTTATCAACACTGTTTGCAGCACAAGTCCAAAACACAGTCTCATACCAGCTACTGTGAAGAAAAATCAACTGTATTCCCAAACCAGCAGAGCCCAAGTCCTTATAAATAAATTAACCCACACTGGATACTTAATTTACATGTTACAGAAGTAACAACAAAGATGGTAAACTGGTACAGAAGAAATTATTCATGAGGTAAAACCCCACAATTATAATCTTAGTAGATATAAAACCAAAACAGTAGAGGGTGTGTTCCCTCATATAAATGCATGACATTAGATTAAGTCTGTACACATTTTGTTTATAGAGTTGAACACATGTTAATCATTTATACAACCGTATGTAAACCTACAGCAGTATTTCTCAACTACAGTTTGCTGTTTTTCATGGCTAACTTTTAGCAAGTAAGCAAAATGGCTACACATATATTTAGATGTATATATACATACACATAGATGCATATTCAGTTCTGAATGCATCCTAAATTTATAGGTTGGTTGGCAGATACAGCTCCATCAAACTGAGGTCTCAGTTCCAAAAGTATTGTACAGCTGTAGGAAATTGTCAGTTCTCTCAGGGCAAAGTGGAAAAAATTAGAAAAAGGGAGGTAATTTAAAGAAGCCACCATGATGTACACAATTTCTGTTAATACATGGATACAGAATTCTTCCTGAATGGTAAAACAACTTCACAGGATATTTTCTAATAATGAAAAACCTTTTGAGGTAGGTGTTCCTACACTGATTTCCATAAATGAACAGAAGTGTAAAGCACAGAGGGCAGAGGGGAAGAAAGGGGTCTGCTTTTTAACACAGTGTTATGAGTTCACTGTCTAGAAGTGTTTATCTCTGATTTTTTCCTTTTCAAGGAAGAAAATTTTAAACAAACAGAATTTTGTTTCAGAAACGTAATTGGGAAAAAAGAGTTATTCAGCATTTCATTGCCAGGTGAGCTGTGTCGGGAAAACCTTTGAGGAGTAACAGCAACATATGTGATTCATGCTACACTACAGAAAATGACAGGAACCCTATGTCATAAGGAAAAGATGATTTTTACTGTCATGTTTTAGAAAACTTCCTAAAAAAGTTTTGAAGACTTCCTAATATTAACTGTCCTGGAGAGTAACAAGCTGCAGTTAGAGTAACATCCTGCTTGTGTCAAATGTGATGGATTCCAGACTGATGTTTCAACTAATAAGCTAAATTCCTTTTACTGACAAGAGGTAAGAAATAAACCCTAGACATGTTTGCACCTCATGTCAAATTGAAGTTGCAAAAAGCCTTTTTTTTGATCAAGCTTTCATATTTCCCAAATGTCAGGGATAAATCTAAAATTAAAAAAAAAAACAGTACACAGTGAGAAAAGTAACTACCTTTTTCCTTTTAATATAGATGTAGTACAGAATGTTTAATTACAGCAGGACAGTGCTTCCAGTTAAATAAAATTAAAAACCTTTATTTCCCCCAAATATAAAATTACTAAATTAATGTTTTAAAAGAATATGGAAAAAGCTTTAAATTATACCACCATTTACCACAGTAACCATGATTACCAATTACATACTCCATCGCTTTGGCAAAAAGGTTTTTTTTCTTTTAATAACTGCATATAAACCTAACATAGCAAAGACTGTATACATCTTTATATTGCACTTATTTATATACAGGAATAAATGAACTGTAAAGTCTCCATATACTTGGAATGAGCAGATTTTCAAAATAAACTGAAAGCAGAATGGTAAGAGCTGGTATGAATATTAAAAAAATGATTAGAAATGTAATACATTTATGTACAGACTGTATGGACTGTATTAACAAACAATATGTACATAACAGTTTACTACTATTGATACTGTAGTATAATTCAGTGTTCATTAATACAGACCTTTGGTTGTATTTAGTTGTTTAGTAAGATCTAAGCTCGTATACCTCCAAATGCAACAAGGTATAAAATAAAGCACAACAATTTGCCAAATGGTACAAAAACTACTATTGTCAGTTCCATTAAACCCCAAAAACTAGTGTCTCTGTCTAGCCCCAAAATAGTTCTTGTACTTGAAATCTCTATGTGCCATACACAAAAAGAACACCTGAATGTTACATATCTGCAAAATTACATCCCACAACACTTTTTTGTAATGTGCAATTCATTTTAATAATACTTTCTAATGAAAAACAGAAGCTAACGTCAACTTTATAATTTTCCAACACGCACTTCTGCAATGACATTGTGAACACTTTTAAATTTTACCAGCAAGATTAAAAAATATATGTGTGCCTCCCTTACTCTAAAAGACTATTACCAGTAACTGCTATTTGCTAAGTGTGCTCAAACATTCATGTGAATTATGCAGCTTGCACGTGCCCAACATTTAACTTGAAGATCATCCTGAGTTTGCACACAATGAATCAAATCCACAAACTTCAAAAGAAACCAACGTACTTTCCTTTACAAAACAATCATGCAACTGAAGAGGAACTGGGCATCCCATGAACTGTTGTGCTTGTTGGGGTTCCACTTATGGCATTGAAAATGTGTAGCGAGTTAGGCATGACACTGGCCTTTTCTTCAACCGGAGTAATCTTAAAAGGAAAAACAGATATTTATCAAAATGGTACAAAATAACACAGGCATTTATAAAACAGCTAACCAATTTCACGCTGTGCTGCTTATCAACTCAACCTCCCAGTACTTTCTTAACTGCATAGAACTTTTTAAGGCTGGTTACTTTTTTCAGCCACCCTCTACTAGACTTTAGGGCAGTAGTTGTTTCTCCAATATCAGTTCTCCTGATTTAGATATCACACTGTCCTCTGTGGAGGATGCTTAGATAGCTTGTCTCATTCCTCCTGTTAACTTTCAACAGGAGGTTCACAGCGACAACAAGCTCACTGTTTGCCCTCTTTTGGTTTTCCTTTTTTAACCTTAGAGGTATGATTTGAGTATGTCTTTCTTTCGAAAAGCTATCAAAGCACCAAAAAGCTTTCATGCTTAACAGCTTAAAAACATATTGATGCTAAGATTAGACATACTGTAAAAAAATAAAAAGGAATTATGTAAAGATTAGACAAACTTAGAGAACAGAAGTAGAGAAAACTAAAACTAATTACCATCCCATCTGATCATATTGGCAAGCAACAGAGAAGAAAAAAAAGAAAAATGTGTTAAGATTCTTTTATATATATCTTATAACAAAATTTTTGCAGTTGTTAAAACACACAGGGTTTCAATACAGCTAATAGTTTATTCAGTAACATTAGAAAAAACACTATGCAAAGCTATTTTTACCAGAACAGCACTAGGTAGGCACATAAAGGTGACATTTTTAAAGATTTCAGTGAAAGAGCCTCATGTTTCTAAGCCTTCAGGGGAGTTATCAGTCTAATTAAAAAAAAACACACAACAAAAAGCCCAACAAAACAAACCCACCACCAATGCTGCACGTTTTGATAATGTACAACTAATTACAACATTTGTATAAAAAGAACATGGTGGTAGGCTATTAGTACACATTACTGCAGTCAGTGATGTACTTTCATATTCTGCTCACACTATCACATGTATCAGCTGTTTGCCTAAAGTAAACAAAGAGACGGGGCAATGTAATTTACTCCTCAAGTTTCAGACATTACATGCGTTTTCTTATTGTCAGTCTTTGGAAACTCACATGCTTCAGCATTTTTTAAACATACAAATCTTGCACTGAGTTCAAAGTATTTTTTCTTGTGTACAAATTGTCATTCTATTCCTTCACTTTTTCCTATGCCATGGGAATGGTAATCTTGCATTTATCATCAAATTACTTGAGCAAAACACTTGCCTCTCTCTTCCAAAGGGGTATTCTCTACAGGTGTCTAATTCTTTCATGTACCTTGTTCATCTTAATCAGCTTTCCAATCACTTATCCTCCTTTCCAAAACCCTCCTCTACTTTCTTCTTTTCAATAAATATATTCAATAAATACAGCCAAACCATCCCATTATTGTCAGCTAAGAAATTTCTTTTTCTGTTCCACAGATCTTTCAAAACTGTTTTCTGAAAGGTATTGTTTTTTATGAAAAAAAAAACCCACCTCAACTACACAAATTCTGGAAAAATGGTATCACTTCCTATAAACTTTGTTCCACAATATTCTTTATCATTGCTGGGTGAAGAGTTAGTTTTGTTGTAAGCTCTTCTCTGTGATAGGATATCAAAATAGGAGAATAGAAATAAAGCCTATGTGCTTGCCATATTCATGTGCTTCACCATAATTATATCATATCACAGAGCTACTCACAGCACAGTATCTGAGAAAACCACATCAGGAAATCATGGAGAGCATGAATATACAGGAAGTGAACTTTAGACAAGCAACACATTTCTGAACAGAAAAATGTTGCCATAGAGGTTTTGGACACCACCTAAGCAAGGCTAGAATAAAGGCAAATCTCTCTCAGATAACCCTACAGGTGAGCTGTTACACCACCAAGCTGACCAGATTTTTGGGCAAGTATTTCTTGGATAATAATAGAGTAACTGAGAGATGTCAAAAAGTAGTAAATGGATAAAGTCATTGTACATTTAAAGGATGCAATCCTGAAAAAAAAGGTTGAATATTACCAGAGTGTTTAAATATCAGATAGACTGAATGCTTAAGGTAGGTCTCAAGTTTGATTTTTTCCTATACAATTTGATCTCTAAATAAAGCCTAGAGTTTTTTTGTATGGACAAGAGAAACGGAGAGGTCCTACTTGTATCAACTGGTTGTGCAGACTAGAAGTTCTCAGACTGAGAAAAGTTTCTATTATGGTCATACATCTAAGGAAGTCTCATAGATCTGTGTATTTTAAAGGTAAATTATTATCAGAAGACACAGTTATTTCTTGTGGGCCAGAAACCAGAGGATTAAGAACTATGAACCATTCTATGGCTCTGGTAAAAGGTTATACAGGTAACAGTGTATAGAAAAAAACCCCTGAAGTGATGAGTATGATGAGTGAAAATGTCAAGAAGGCAGGGATCAAGCATAAAACTGCAGCCCTTCTCCTCCTGAAAATAGTATCACTGCCTTTGAAGTCAGGAGACATTTCTACTATGCAAACCACCTGCAAGGTCCTACATCTCACTCCACAAGAGTTTTGGTTTTCCTTCTCCCGTATCCATATCTTGTCAGTAGTGGACTTCCCTCAAGAAAATGTATTGAAATACCTCCTGAAAAATGTTTAGCTCTGTTGCAAAAGTAACTGTTTGTATCTCCAAAATCTAATGAAATGGGCTAACCTTTCAGATCAAATCCCCCTACAGTTAAGTGTATACTTACAGGAAATAAAAGCTAAAATTAGTTTTTTGGGTCACTGAATAGAGACCTCTGTAACCATACATGTGAAGTATAAATGATATATATTAATTTAATCAAAATTGTGTTATCTTTGTTGTAGTCTTCCTTGCCTACAAAAAAAAACAAGCTGGTGCCAGGAAAATTCACAAACAGAAAAAAGAGTTCAGGTCCACAATTTCATGACATGGTTATAATCCAATAGGAAGAAAAAAGCATTACATACATAAAGCATTAAATACATTTTCCCTATTGTTTTCACACTACAGTTATGTTCGGAATAATGGTATGTACAACTGAATTTTAGCACATACTTGTTCATGCATTATTTCAGAAAGCTCTTTTGCCATTTCTCTGTAGTTGGCCTTCATTTCTTCTTGGTATTCCAACTGGTCTTCCTTTATAAGTCGTTCATTTACACCCAGAGCATGGCCACAGGCTTCAACAAATTGCCTGATTTAGAGAAAATAAAGAAGTTCTCAATCAGAGACCTAAAATACTGATTTAAAATGTCAGCTTAAAGTATGTTTTTAATGCAATCAGAACATAGAGACGTTAAAAGTTTTAAAAATATTCTTATGGCATGACTCTAGAATAAAAAGTAAATGTTTTCTTGCCTCTTCCTCACCCCCCAAAAAAGCAAACCCACCACACCATACCTAAAAACTTCCTTTAGTAGCTTTACTTTATTGTCTGGATATCTTTTGGTGTTTGTGTCATCTAAGAAAGCTCTTGCATATGCTAATGGACCAGCATTAACCTAAAAAGAACAAGAATTAAAACCCAGTCAGTTATCTGACACTGTCTCAGCAATAACAGGTATTGCATGTGTCAATCAGATTTGATTTTCTTATGAGAACACACTGATTTCAAAAAAGCTGGACTTAGAAAACAAGAAAATTGCTGGAGTTGAAACATAAGAGCGGGAGAGGTTTCTCCAGTAACCTGTGAGAACCTGTCCTGGCACAAAGAAACTGTGTCCATGATGTGGCAAAGTAACTGCAAATACTGCCAATCTGTCATCTTTGCTTATGAAATTAGGGCGTGAAAATGAGCTAAATCTACCACTTTTTGGTCTGCAATAATTCACAGACATTTAATTGTGCTCTTATGGCAGCCACATGAAAAGTGGATCTAGTGACTTCTTTCTCATCCCTATTACTCCTTTATATTAACAGTAAGAGCCCCTCCCTTCTCATCCCAAACACTAGCCTGGCAACTTGCTGATTCTGGAACCTGGGCTTGGTTTCTTTCTCTTTTCTGGTCAACACGAAAACTGTTCATTTCAGTTCATTTCAACTGTGTTTACAGCTTCGTTGTTTTGAATCAGTTAAAAATAACAGAGCAACACTTCCATCGTTGCATTATGAAGATCCTTACTACATAGATTTGGACATGCTAGAACTGTTATATGTAGCTTATGAGTCTGATGGTTTCAGTTCTTGCTTTCCTTAGGCAAAAAGAAATGTTGCACAGTGAGATTTTCTACTACTAACTTCCTCCTGTATTTTGTCATTCTCTCTTCATCTCCATAGGGATCTTAACACAATATGCTGGACCTACTGTGGGCAGACCTACAGCTAGGCAAAATATGCTCATTCATCCTCTTATTGATCCACTATTTTGTTGCAGTTTCAGCTTTACACCAAAACCTGGTGGGGCTCAGACTTCAATAGATTCCAGAGATGAATCTTAATCTTCATTCCAGAGATGAATCTTTCATGTAACTGTCTACAATCAGTGTTTATATAAAATACTGCTATTGCTTTTTCTATTCAGGAAATAACTCCAAACAATGAGCATATTTCTAATTTAGGACATTCTTGAATGTACAAAAAAGAAACTAGTTATAAAATGCTACTTCTATAATTTTTCAGGGCCAGAAGCAAATGAAATAGCTGCATGACAAAGGTCTTACCTGAACACTGACACTCCCCTGTAGCTTCAGCTGCAATTTGATCATATCCACTTCAGCTGAAGAGCAAAGCTGCCTGAGTTCTGCAACTTTTTTACTCATTTCATCAATGGCTACTTCAATTGGGTTTAGATCAGTGTGGTGCTGGTACATTACTGGAATGCGCTTTTTCACGTATGGGAAACAATGGATAGCTATGGACAGAAACAAGTTTACTATAGTTAGGAAAAAGTTTATTAATAAGGTGTGTTTTGAGAGAATCTTATGCCAAAATCTCATTTTGATGTAATTAGTTGACAAATGGACTAACTTCTATAATTAGACATACTACCAAATGTACAGGGAAACAAAACACTGAAAATGTAAATATGCACAGCTTTACATGCACCACAGGAAAGAAAGATCACTGTCATTACTGCTACTAATAACCACAAAGAAAGAAACCACTGGAATGTAATTCATATGAAAACTGTAAAGAGAATTGCTTATCGTTCACATATCACAAAGAAGAGAAGAATCCAAAATAATAGCAAAGCTGTACTATTTCCTCACAAGTACTGGCCATTTACAGCTAACATTATAAAGTCACTTATTTTTACAACGATATAAATACAGAAACTCACACTTAACAGAGACAAAACACAAAATAGTCTTTTTCTAAGAACAAGATTCACAATTCTTGAAGCTTAAGGAAAAAAAGATAGTAATGTTGAGGATTCTCCATTGAAGAAACCAATCTAAAAACCCCAGAGAAAAATACAAAAAAATATGAAAAGGGTTTTAGCTGACAGGTATAAAGGACTTAACAAAATGGAAAAACCCAAACAGAACAGAATTTGACCAAATGCTTCCATCAAAGCATTCCATTCAACAATTACCTGTCAAAATAGTCCGTCGTTTACACTGCTCTTCTACTCCTCCTTGTCTTTTCCCAGCTTGAGTAAAAGGCATCTCAAACATAAAGCGACGAATGTTATGAGTCCTTTCAAAATCTGTTTTTCTTTCTTGCAACTCTTTTTCTTCAAAGTATGGAATTACATGTGTAACTTGAATATATGCATATTTTGAATCTAAATCCTTAGGATTTACCTTAAAAACAGGACCAAAAAGAAAATCAAATAGCTACATTGTGAATAAAGTGAATTTAATAGGAGTCACACAACTTTCAGAAATTAAATTTGGTCTCTCAGCCTTTAAATTACTGAAAATGTAGGAAATCTTCATGCCTTCACAGCGGTTTCCTGCATTCATTTTTTAACTATTAGGAAGACAAGATGAAATGCATTACAACATATTGTGGAATTTTTTTGCTGGATTTGGTTTGTGTGGTTTTTGTGTTTTGTTGTTTTTAATCACTCGTGAACATTAAACCCAGCCCTTGCATTAAGTCCTCCTCTCCTTTTAAAGTTCCAATATTGAAATGCCCCCCCTTGCTGCACTTTCAGGCCAGGAGGCACAGGAATTTTTGATTTTACTGACAGAATAAGCAGCAAAAGAGGCAGGAAATTATAATAAGAGAAAATAATGTCTGAGATTGAGGACAAAATCACCATAAAGTCTGAGGCTGAGATGTAGAAAAGAGAAAAATTTCCAAAGAACAACTATGCATGAATGGGCAAGAAATACAGCTAAAGTTAACACAGAAGATCATAATCCAAATTTGCTCTAACATACAATTACTGTCTTGAGAGCCAACACTAAAGAAATTAAGCTTTTGGTTGCTCTTTTAAAAGGCAAACTTAGTACGAGGTAATATTTTTGTCATGCTTTTCAAACAGTAGAGTTTTTAGACTGATATTCTCTGTGTTAAATGAGCAGCAGACAGTGATGCCACAGTATTTCAAGTGAATTAGTGTGAGTAATATACTTTTTTAGAGAGAATAAAGATCATACTTTGCCAGAATCCTGAATCATTTTGACATTTTCAGATCCAAATTTGTCAGAGTAGAGTTTTTGGAGTCTTTGAGAAATTTCTGAAAGAGGCGTGAGTTTAGGCTCTTTATAGATATACTCCTTTCCATCTTCATCCTCAAAGAAACCCTGTAAAAAATGAAGTAATGAAAATCTTGGGGAAAAACATATAAGGCAATGATTAAGATGGACATAATGTGTGTGGTTCAAAGGAAATATAAACATTTAACATCGCTATTCAAGCAAATGTAAATAAAAAGAAATTAAAATCTAAGAAAAAAGGTTTCCTAAGAGAATAAAAAACAACAGAAAAATGTAATTCTATACTACAACATGAGTGGAAGATAATGGAAACACAGAGTTTAAATTTTAGAAGTTTGTTGCAATCTTATGGTGTGGCAAGCCTTTGAGATAAGTTTCTTTCACTTTTATTCAAAAGTGAACTTGCATCACTGTTTCACTCACCAAAACAGAATTCTTGCCCAACAGGACTACCTGATTCATAAGAGTATTCTGGCAACAGTTCACATTAAAAAAAATTCCTTATGTGGTAACAAAAAAATAATTCCAGAAAATTAAATTTAATGATCCAAAGATCTTAGTTTTATGTTGTACTATATTGATATATATTTCTATTTTTATTACAGAAGGTGTTAAACCTGTAACTAAATGCACAATAGAGTACATGGAAAGTGAAACAGGTCATTGGTTTAAAACAACAAGCCATGTCTGAGTTCATGTTTGAAACCAGAAAATAAATATTTTTGTCATAAATGCAACAGACAAAATAGAAAAGCACAACATATCATGTATAAACACAGGCTAGATTGACAAAAATACCCACACCAAACTAAGGTGAAATGCAGTAGTTTTTACTGCATTGCTTGCTTTGTATAAGTGGTTACTGTAATTACCTCAACATCTGTTTCACTGTCTGTAAACTGGTATTGCTATAAAGTTATAAAAGACAACAGAATACATGTAAAGTTATACTGCTCAGAGTATTTTACAATTCTCCATGCTCAGCTGAACAATTAAGCAACTGGGCTATGCATGTCGAAAGTGTATTGCTCGATACTGCGTGATACCGTACGGATACAGAGGCATTCTAGACATAGAGGAGAGGACGTGAAGCTGTCCCATACACAGCCAGAACTTCGGACCCAAGCATGCAATACTGATGCAGAGAAAAGAGTGATCTGCTCTCTAAATGGAACCTGATGTTATTTTCTGAATTGCAATGGCTATTAATGCATACCGATCTAAGAAGCAGCCTTGCAAACCACACTGTAGCACTACAGACATTAAGTCGATGCATTGCTAAGAACTGACATTATAGAAAACTTACCGCTGCCTTAAGGTAGTAAATAAAAGAAGAGAAAGGAAAAAAGGCAAAACATTTACTGAGGAAAAGAGTAAGGATTTTACTGGAATTGATAAATGTTTTAAAAGACATTACTGATGCCATTTAATTGTTTCCTACAGAACACATTTCTTGTGCTTTTTATGTCACGGTATCAGTACAGGTGATGAAATAATATACCTTGTAAAATAAATTCAAGTTTTTCTTACTGTATAGAGCAGACAACTGAAAGCAAGTTATACTCACTTGTCCAAAGAATGCTACCCTGAAATAAGTTCCCAGCAGTCTCTTGCCTGTATGCATAACTTCTGTGACTTTACTGTATGCTCGATGAAGAGTGTCATATAAATGAGCAAGCCTCTAAAAATAGAAGAATACAATAACGAGGTAAAAGAATAATGCAGAACTTTCCTATCTTAAAACAACAATAACTTATATCCTTGTAGTTAGTAACAACTGAAAACATTGTTTTATTGAACAGCAGTAATAGTTTTAGTGCTTGTATCAGAATGACAATATGCAAGATTAATTTTTAACTATATTTAAAGAAAAAAATTAAATTATTTATAATTAAAACAAAAATTTCCACACATTCAATTTCAGTTACAATTTTAATACTCTTGTTCTGTGATGTCCAATGTGCCATGCAGGTAGACTAGAAAATTCAGGAATTTTTTTTCTTGCTCACATTTACTTATGATAAATTTAGTACCTCAAAATCTCTCCGTTTTTCATAAATGGGAATTATAAGTTTATATATGTCAGCAATGAGTTCATAGCGTTCTGCCTTCCAGAGTCCATCAGCACACTGCTCCAACAACTCCATCAGCACATCCTATATTTGGAAACACATATGAAAACCATTCAGTACTCATGAAAAGCACAGCAAATCATTGCATCAACGTTATTCCCAATGCAAAGGGAGATCCTACCTCACAACAAAATTATGTACCCATAGTGATTTAAATTATTGTGGCAATCAAAAATTGCAAAGGAAACAAAACCATACAGATTGCTCTGAGCGTACATAAGTACTCTTTATATTTACGACAAACAGCACTTTTTTTTTAGATACTCTTGAGATCTTCTTGTGCCATTCTTACATCATAGTGGTGAAGTCAGAAGCTGCAAGTAATTGGTTTTATCCTTAGAACGGATCTAATGCTACTCTATTCCACCTCCTCCCTTTGGTAGAGGACTAAGACAACAAAAAGATATCACTATGAAAAGCCAAATTTAGCACTGAGAGCAAAAAAAGAGACTGAAAAAATGCTACCCTTATCCGTGTGCTGCAACAGAGCTTAAACACCTCCTCCTTTCCCCCAGTCTGGACAGACTCTCCCATATCTCCATCCCCAGTACCCAAGGGGTGAGAACTGAAAGATCAGTGTCACTGCTGGACCACAAGGGATGTCCACAAACACTGTTTTATATGTCATGAGTCTTAGACACCAGAGGGCACCCAAATGTAGCAAAGCAGTTAAATTTTGTTTGCATACAGGAAAAGAACATAAAGAGCAAAAGCTTCAAGTGCGAGAGCTGATAGTAGGGAGAAAAGGAACACAACGTTTCTGAGCCACCTGTTTCAATGCTTATCCATTCTCCTGGGAAAAGTATTTTCCACAAATCCAATCAGTTTCCCGTGTAACCTGTGAGAACGGCCTCTTGCTTTTTAATGGTGCACTTCTTGGAAAAGTCTGATTCTTCTACTAACCAGCTCAGGAGCCGGACTTTTGCAGTTTGTTGATACCTCTCTTTACTTTTGGGGATCAGTGCTAGATGCAAGATTAGAGATGGGGTTCCAAAAATGCCAAGTAAAAAGGAAAAAACCCACTTCCCTCCGCTTCTTGACTCAATCCTCTAATACAAGATGCGTACTGTGTTTTTTCCTTTTTACTTGGGATTCCTCTCATCCCTCAATACCAGCAAATACTCTTTAGGAGATTTATCTCTAAAGTAACTAGCAAACAGGGAAATCTCAAGTTTTAAGAAAGAAATTCCATATGACTTGTGACCACATATAGGAAGCATTCCCATTAGAGCATTGTTTCGCTCAGTAGTAGTAAAATTCAGCTTGAAAAATATGTTTCTGCCTTTTGAATTCTGTACCACATTGATCTGTTGTATCATTCTTTCCTTAGACAAATACAATTCTACTTACATATGAACATACTGAGGAAACACTTCACAGATAAATATCTTTCTATTCCTTAAGCAAGTAGACTACCTGTTTGAAATACTTCCATAAAATACTAATAATCATAATTTATGCATGATTTTTAGTCTACTAAGCAAACAATTCTTCCCTATTACCACTCTTTATTAATATTATTACTTCTTCTCTATTATTACTCTTCCCATGTTTCAGATAGCTTTCAGAAATTATCTGAAAAATATTAAGTTTTTTCAATTAGATTAGTTTTTCCAGTTAGATTACTACATGGTTAAGTTTAAAAAGGGTTGCATGCAGGGAAGAATGAAATTTGGCTTGGTTTGATCCTTCTGCAAGCTCTACAGGCTTATAATTTCATTCTTGGCTTACTTCCATTCCAAGGACATACTGAGAGATGGAAATAAAATTGTGTAGGGGTCAATGACCCAGAAAAAGCAGTATATTCTTTTGCAGGGACTGACTAATGAGAAAAAGGACAAAGACGTTCCAATTTAAAAAAAATACAAAAGAATTTAGCTCTGACAAATGGTTTGGCAGGGAAACACTGACAAGAATTTCAAACAAAACTTTCCATCAGCAGTATTCACTACAATTCCTACTCTTCTCTAACTTAGAACAGCTTGCATTTTGCTTTGCCTAACATGCTAAATTGCATGCTGGATCAGGAAAATCAGTGATTTAAAAATTTAGCACATAAATTAAAAAAAAACCCCTAAACCACAACACAATCTGCTATTGGATGTCGATGGAAAGAAAAAAGCACTGTATTTCTCATTTCAAGTAATTCAAACTCCCACCTTCCCAGAAAAAGGCAAGTCAACAATTTCTGTTGCTGTAGAACAATAGTACCAGAACTTAGGGCTAAAACACAAGTACCCTAGACATAAACCCAGGCTT
>VWZD01000619.1:8296-37160 GCA_013396695.1 Sakesphorus luctuosus
CTTAAAAACAGTATGGTGGCATGTTGCTAAGTGCTAGACTTTTCACTTCAAGGGCTATTTGTCAAACATTTCTGGTAGAATATGTAAGGTATTGGTATAACAAACTTGTCTTAGGAGAATGTATTCAAATATCACTTTACAACCATATGCACGAGCTCTGGTACCACTGTAGTGTTGTAGTATTTCATGTCTGTTCATCTCTATGAGGTGTACAGGTCTGTATTTAACAATATATTATTAAAATTATTATCATACAAAAATTTTATGGAAAACAAATTTTTACAATCTTTCAATTAAGAGACAATATTCAGATAACAAAATCCGGGTGAAGAATTAAATACTGATTTGAATTCACAAAACGTTCTTTTACCCGTGCTGATGGTCAAATTTAACACAAGTACTGCTTTAACATAGGGTAGATATACCTCAGTTGGTTTATCCACAACTGTGGTTTAATATGGAGGTCATTACAACTTGTAGTTTAATAATGAATTCATTACTGGGTAGGTACAGAAGAATGCACTTTCTCTACCATCAGATAATATTTCAAAGGTGTGCTTGTAAGAAAATATAATCAGAATTGTTAAATCTCTTTTATTTAAAATTTACAGTAAAAATTTTTTTAAAGGCCAAATAATCCACGAAGATACTGTTCAGTGATTTAAATGGTAACATATAAAATAAGGGTTGGACTCGATGATCCTTGTGGGTCCCTTCTAACTCAGAATATTCTGTGATTCAGTGATTCTGTGAGCAGGGAAGTGTTTTTGTGTCCCTGTTATAAAGTTGTTCTAATATTACAGGTAGACAAAGGAATTTTTCACATCAAATGAACCTTTCTTTCTCTGTTTTTGTGTATGTAACATTGAGATAATACCTGCAAATATCTGTGAAATAATTTCAGGAACAGATGTGCAGCATTTTCTTTTGGAAAGCAGTGCTTTATTTTGTTTGGCACTATTGTAAATAATGTATGGGAAGCACTCGGGAGCTACTGATCAAAATACCTTTCTGGTGATAACTTGATTTAGTAGATGAGACAAAAAGCTTTTCCCCTTGAAGCTGTTGGCTTAAATGAGTTCAGGGTGAGGGGTAGCATAGGAAACGCTCCAAAGAAATGAGCACTTTCAGTTCTTGTAGAACTCCCACACCCTCAAGTTCAACATGTCCCCAGTAGAAAAGTTGGTATTCTTGGGAAAATAATGAAAAATGGCATGAGCCTAATTACACACTACTCTTTTGAAACTACAACCAATTTTTTGAACTCAAGAAAGAGACTTGCAAATATCTTACCTGCTAATTTATTAGAGAAGCTACATTTTCTGAAGTCACTCCATAACTGACTGAAGTGCATTTTCCTACATTAATAATTTCAAAATCTGTATTTTCAACCAAAAAACAAAACCAAAAAAGAAAGATGCTGAGGTAATTCCAGCAGCTATATAACTCCATGAAGACTGCAGTTTTATTCCATTAAGGACAATATTTAATTAGGAGTAGTACATGGAACAGTTTTCTTATAAACACCATAAATGTAATATAATTAGATATTTTATTAAAAATAAATATTCTTTTTATTATTCTGCCCCTCCATTCATACTGTACTGATTTGTAGTGCTGATGCTTTTGCTAGATAGCTTTCTGTACATGTGGGATTAATTTCTTGTATTAAAAAAGGCAAGATTTTTTTTTCTTTTCCCTGTGGGTGCACATTGGATTTAAGGACTTTTCTGTTCCTTTTAGTTCTTATGCTCATCTTGCAAGTATCAGGCAGAACTGATGACGTGGCATCATTCCCTCACTGCTGGGCCTTATGCTGTAAGTCATACAAAACAAGGTAAAAATCTTTTGGCTCTGCTTTCATTCATTGTTTACACAACAAAGTCATAATCAATGAGTAGTGTGATCTGAAGAGAAATAATAGCAGCTCCCCAGTGTAGCAGACTGATGGAAGATTTAGTGTTGATGTCTTCTGGAGAAATTTCTGTGGTCCTTTTCACTGTCTTGCAGAAGAGGTGCTGCCTTACAGCCACAAACTTGTTCCTGCTCTGATTTCTGATAATTTTACCCTTTTCAGCTTTCTACTCTCATCCCTCTGTGAACTCAGGAAAAAGACTATTAAACACGAATATTTCGGGCTTGGCATAAATTTTTCATTTGAAATAAGGAGCTATAGGTTAGGAATTCCCTGCACACTGCTTAGCTGCAATTTCAGGGCATGATTAATTTCTTGGTGTAAATCATCAGGCAGACACCCTCGGGGGTTCCTTGCTTCTGCTTAAAGCAGAAGATTGAAAGAGAGGAGAGCTCATTCATAGAAGAGATTGTAATTTTACCATTGACATACGCCTGCAAGTTTTTCTCTATATCAAGATCTACTGCTTAGATGTATATGCTGTTTTCTGATAAGTTTCTTTTCAGATTCTGAAGTCCGAGTTTCAGGATGTCTTGGAAAATACCATATGCAACAAGAAACCCATTTTGCAATAGAAAGAAATGTATTAAAATATGACGCTTTTCCTCAAAACTTCGTTGTCAGAGCTCTACCTCATCTTCTCTTGCATTACCGATAACGTCTCAGCAGCAGCCCCGCAAGCTGAGACGCGTGAAACATTTGCAGCCGGTAATATCTGATGATAACCTTGACTATGACACACATCATCATTACCGCTCCATAAGGCAGGGGCGACCCACAAGCCCAGAGCACCCAGGCCCTTCCGGCAGCGACAGGGGGTGGACCCTCAGTCCCTCAGCCTAATACTCTGCCTTTTGGGATCTTCCCTGCCTCCCTCGCCGGGGTGCGACTCTTTTTCCCCCTCCCTCCCTCCTCCCTGCCAGCGCCCGGCGGCCCAGCCCGGCCCGCCCGCCGAGGGTGCGGCGCCCCGCGGTGCCGCCAGGTGGCGCCACGCGACCGCACTTGGAGAGGAGCCGCGGGTGGGGTCGGGTGCGGGCCGGGTGGCGGGGCCGGCCGGGAGCGGGGCAGGGAGAGTGTGCGGGTGAGGGCAAATGGACCGGGACTGGATCAGGGAGCGGGTGCAGGTCTAGAACGGATCGAGGAACAAGTCACTGTCCAGAAGTGGGTCAGGGAGCGGGTGTCGGTTCCAGAAGCTAAGCCGCCCCGGGGAAGAAATAATTTAATAAAGGGGAAGCTACCGCCGATCCCTGGGCCCCGGGGCGCGGGAGTACGGGCGTGGTAATGGAGCCTTTCAGTGCGTGGGTTGCAGCCTTATGGCCTGAAGTGCCCCAAACAACGTGTGCGTTTTAGTGATTCGTATTATCATAATTATTAAAGTCTATGAATTCCAAATAGTTCCCAGTCAGTGATGCTGCTTGGCTTGACTGCAGCAGCGATGCATGAGCGCTGATGTGTAGGTGGCATATTGGTACAGGGGCGCCTCAGCACGACGTGTTTAAGTAGAAATAAGGGGGGGGGGGGGGGGGGGGGGGGGCGCCGGGGGNGGGGGGGAGCGAGGGGATACGGCTTTTCCCTGCCGCCGGTGACACCCTGCGGCGGGGCGCCCTGGAGGGGCTATCCCAGTGGGAATACCGCGCCGCGACTGCTGGCTATGTGCCGGGGTGCGAGGCCGGGGTGAGACTCCAGGGAGCGGGGCGCCTGGCCGGGACGAGGGCTGGGGTATGGGGTTGACGGGGGTGCTGTGGCTACACTCTGCTCCGCTCCTGGCGTCTGTATCCCTGCCGGGTGCGTGTGCCTGTGTGTGTGTGAGCCCGTGTGTGTGTGAAGAGGGGAGGAGGGAGGCAGTGGGGTGGTGGTGGTAGCGGCTGGCGGGAGGGGGATGATTATTGGCAATGGGCGGGAGAGAAAGAGGCGACTCCTGTTTCCTTTTCTTTCTGCCAGCGCAATCTCGGCTCATTTTCTCTAAGCAATACAAGTTCACGGACGAGCTACCTAGCCAGCCCTCCTCTCCCGTCATGGACCTCCCAGGTAAAAACGCCGTTTTCCTCCCCACTGGCTGTTCTTTTTGCAAAATACCATTATTAAATGATAGCAGCAATAAGATGCAGGGTTAAGGCAGCTGTAGAGATGCCTCTGGGGAAGTGTAGGGGCGATATCCCAGAGGCGAGGTCGCTGGGTGTTCTGGTGAACGGGAAAAACTGAGATGCAACTTCCGAGGGAGACGTCGGGTGAGTCTTTGACTCCTGCGATATGTGTGCATGCCAGGGTGGCAGCCGGAGGGAACCTGAGCTGGCTGCTTCCTTCCAGAGAGTTTCGGGAGCCACTGGGGTCGGCGGCAGCGGTGGCAGCCCGGCCTGGGGGACAGCAGGTTGGGAAGTACAAATCGGTGCCCGAGCGCAGCTCTCCAACCAGATGGGGAGAAGGGCGGCCGCGGCTTCCAGAGCCCGGCTAGGGAGAAGCAGCGGCGGGGTCGCTGGCTTGGGGTCGTCCCGGCCTCCCGCGAACTCTAGAGATAGTGGGGCAGCTCCATCGAGGGGGGAGAGGACGCGTTACCGACAACAAGAATAAAATCTCCTTTCGTAGTGGCTGGGACGTTAGGAGATGGATATAAAGTCAGCTCGCAGATTTAGTAAAAAGTGGGGTCGTGGAAACTAGACGGGTTTTGGAGCTCCCATCGGCTGGGGGGCGGGAAGTGGACTATTCGTAGCGCCCGCAGGGTGCTCCACAGCGGGTGTGGGGAAGCAATCGGCCGCGGTGCCCCCTCCTCACCCCTCAGAGTACGGCTGTGACTGCGGGACCCCCGGCTGCTGGGGAACGGGAGCAAGAGGGGTCTCCGGGCAGCAAGATGTTTCCCAGACCTGTTGTGCCGGCTGAGGCTCCCGGGACGGGGAGAGGCAGCCCGGGGCGGCGGGGCGCTGCCTGGCGGCATGGTGCCGGCTCCCGCCTGCCCGCTGCGGTGCCTCACCGCCGCCTTTCCCCTTGGCAGGCTTCTGCGCGCCGCCCGCCCTCTGAGGAGGCTCCTTCGCCCCGCGCGGAGGAGGAGGAGGAGGAGGNGCTGCCGCTACTGCTGCTTCTGCTGCCCGCCGGGTGCCCGGTGCGGGCGCAGAACGACACGGAGCCCATCGTTCTGGAGGGAAAGTGCCTGGTGGTCTGCGACTCCAGCCCCTCGGCCGACGGCGCCATCACCTCCTCCCTGGGGATCTCGGTGCGCTCAGGCAGCGCCAAGGTGGCCTTCTCGGCCACCCGCAGCACCAACCACGAGCCCTCCGAGNTGCCCAGCCGCCGTCCCGCAGAGCGCTGGCCGCGGGGAGCCGCGGCGGCAGCAGGTGCGCAGCCCCCTCCGCCTCCCCGCGCCCACCCGCCCGCAGTGGCGGCGGCGCGGGGCGCCCGCATGGCGACGNCGCACCATGACCATCTACTTCGACCAGGTCAGCCGCCATCTGCTTCGGCTTCGCTACCCCCATCTCCGCCCCTGCCTCTCCCTCAAGACACGCATATTTTCGTACGGGGTGCCCTTCCACTTTTTAATCCCGACCCACCCACTCAATAGCAATTTTACAGCTCAACTCCCTTGAAGGAGTCTGGGAAGTTCTTGTAGCTGGCTGCGGGGTTTCCTAGGGTGGTACCGGCGGGGAACACGCTGGCTGCTTGTCCTGTCCCATTGATAGTAAGGTGAGGGCTTTAACGTGAGAGTCTGTGCCTCGACGCGTACAGGGGCGCCTTGCAGCCAAGGATTGCCTCAGCCAGCCAGGAGCAATCCGGGGGTCGTTCCTTCGGTGTTACGTCGGAAATGCTAATTTTCAGGACAAATTCAAAGATTTACTGATGAGGACTCGTCGGATCTGCTTGTTCGGAGCTCATTTGGCAATGTTACAGCATCTCTCAGGGGGAGAGAGGGAGGAGGAAGAAGAGGGTGTTTCCCGCGTTATCAAAGGAGGCGAACGATGTCTCCGGTGGGCTGTAAGGAATGGTGTTATCCTGCACGGCATACGCCGGACAGGGCAGCGAACAACCCGGCCTGGTCGTCCTGCCCCTGCCCCGTCACATTGCTTGCCTCCCAGAGGCCATGCCCTGACCATCCACTTGATTTTTGTGATGAAATTTACGTTTTTCCTACCTCTTCTGACTCCTGAAGTAGTACTGCAGAGTCAGCCAAAATTAGCGCACCAGAGTGTTTTCTCTTTTTTTTTTTGGTTGGTTGGTTTGGTGTTTTTTGTTTCGTTTTTTTTTTTGTCTGTCCGCCTGTCATTCATCTGTCTACCTGTCCCTCCTGATGAGTTTGCACAGCTATTCCTCGCATACAAGATGTCATAAAGTCGGATGAGTAGAGAAAAAAGAAAACACAAAAAACCCCACAACAAACCCCCAACTTTCTGAATAAGTAACATATTTTAGATGCTTTACACTATGCACTGCACAGTTCCCAGGAGTCTGAAGGTGTTTCCTCGGTGCTCTCACAGTAAGAGCTTTTTTTTTTTTTGCTTCTTTTTTTTCCCTTTTTTAGTTTGGCTGTTCGGGAGGAAAGGCTTGGGATTTGGGGGAAGGAGGGGAGGAGAAGGGGAGATTGTTTATTTTCTACTGCTTTATATTTTTCTTCATTAGAGCAGAGGTTGTAGTACTCAAAACTAAGCATGGCCAGGGTGCCCCAAGGTTGGGCATGGCAGTGCTGCCGGCTCAGGCTTACCCACTCTTCACATGGCATTGCCACGGAACTGCAGGTTCTTCTTGCCACCCATTCCTTTGAGCCAAATCATGCTGCCTGTCACAGGAGCCTGGAAAAGGAGGAGCGGATGAGCCAAGGGGAGATCCTGGTCAGATCGGCAGGATCGGAAGGCTGTAGCCACCCTTTCTGAGCAAGCATTTGCACATCTGCCGGAGGGCTCAACTCTTGCTCTTTTTGTTTCAAAAAACATTAAAACATATGAAAAATTAAGGCTGTTACCGGGAAGGAGGAGCAGGCCCACCCCAGCTGCCTGAGGAGCTTGTGGGACAAGCGGCACAGCCCTCCATAGGGACAGAGAGACATGAACTGGCAGATGATGCTGATGCTGAGCATCCACTCTCCTCCTTTGACCCTTTCTGCAGTGCATTTTAGTTCCATACCCTATTAAACTCGAAGGCACCTCTGTTTTCAATAGTGCTAGCTAAAAAACATACATTTGCAATATGAGTTAATGACTTTCAGGATTTTTTCCCAGCTTCTTTCCTCTCTCTCCTTCCCTCCATTTCACACTCCTCCTCCTCCCCCTTCTGCCACCTTTACTTTATTGCTTTATTGACGGCGCAGTGTGGACATTTTCACTTCATCTAACAGGCTTTGGAGATCATTTTTGTGTAACTAAATTGTTTTATTAACTGTGATGCCTTTTAAATGTCTCTGTAACTGACTCCATTCCCCTGACATGCACGTTTAATTGTGCTGCAAATGCCATTTTGACTGGGCTTTATATCCGTCATGGAGCTCATGTTAGATTTTCACTGGTGCTTTTCTAAAGTGGAGTCTGATTTCTCTTTCTCTCTCGCTTTGTTTTTGTTTTGTTTTGTTTATTTGTTTACTTTCCAGGTATTAGTTAATATTGGCAACCATTTTGATCTTGCTTCCAGTATATTTGTAGCACCGAGAAAAGGGATATATAGTTTCAGTTTCCACGTGGTCAAGGTCTATAACAGACAAACCATCCAGGTGGGTCCTGATCTAAAGAAGATGCTTGCTTTTTTTTTTTTCCAAGTGCTCATTTCTAGCCACCCATTTATAAAACTAGCAATTGAAGAATGAGACTGCATGTTGTTTTTAATGGTCTGTATGCATGACAGAAACATTGCCTTAACTTAATTCAACCCAGATTCTAACCTGCTCAGGGCAAAAAAGTAATTAAGAGTTTTGAGAAAACTCTGATTCTTTCTTTGCACTTTTTAGGTAAGTTTAATGCAAAACGGCTACCCAGTGATTTCAGCTTTTGCAGGGGATCAGGACGTCACCAGAGAAGCAGCCAGCAATGGGGTCTTGCTCCTCATGGAAAGAGAAGACAAAGTGCATCTCAAACTGGAAAGGGGTAACCTCATGGGAGGGTGGAAATATTCAACCTTTTCTGGCTTCTTAGTCTTTCCACTATAAAAGAAGGCCAAATAGGAGACAGATCCAAGAGCCGGAGCAAGGATTCAATTGTTAATGACACCCTGAACTTGTCAGCACATGACAATATTTTCAGTCACCCCGTCAGACTGTCACGGTAGAAGAATGATAACCTTCTAAACTCCAACATTTGCTTTGAATATTGACAATTCCTTGGGAACCTGCGCCTCTAATTAGTTTTAGACGACAGTGATCTTTAGGAGAAATGAAATTATCGACCTGAGCAATTTGTACCTGTGATTGTAAAGTCAATTTTGGATTTTATTGTTGGGATCACTGACTTTCTTATAATTTTTTCATTTTTTCCCTCTTTCAATTTTTCCTGTTTTTCTTTCTCTTGTTGTTGTCCCAATGAGACAAATAACTCGGACCACAGAATCACTTTGTCAAATGCTTGCTCCAGAGCCAGAAGAATGGAGTGTTCAGCCCAATGAAATGTTCTCTCCATACTTTATTTCTTTGTGTTGTATAGCCTTAAGGGAAAAAAAAAGAAAAAAGAAAAAAGGAAAAAAAAAAAAGAATTACTTCAGTCTCTGTCCTGTATTTTTCTGGGGGAGGGGGATTCTGGACATTACTGTGTCAAGAAGTGCTTTATCCAGTGAAGCAAAATTTGCACGATTGGAACCTTATTTGTGTTGTTCGTGTTTTATATCAAATTTATTTTTTCTGATTTTTGTTTATGTGTGCTAAAAATGTAAGCTAGATTGATCAATAAGACAAAACAAAGCACATATATACCCTGTAGCTCCAAGTAAAGCTAACCAGTGAACAATTCTATCTGCACTTTCCAACTGATCTTTATAGACCTATTTAGAGAGAGAGAAAGAGAGAGGCAGAGCAAGAGAGCTACATGATCCTTCAGTTACAATCTGGAAACTGGTAAAGGAACTGACATTTTTGAATTGTCCTGACATTTCTAGAAGCAACAATGAAGGTTTTGAATATCTTCTCTGACCATACCCTAAAATATATCCTTTCTTTGCATCATCAAACATACTTTGGGTACATTTATATGATATTTATTTGATATATTTGTCCACTAATTCGTCAGTGCACATTGTAGGAGCTCAGAGAGATGTCAGAGCAAACTCTTCCAAATTACTGAAACCTTCTCCACTTGAGCTGTCCATGGCAGGTATTGGAGGAATTGACACTAGCACCTTTGACAGCTTTGGGTAGAGGGGCCTCAGAGGATTATCAAATGCTCCAGAAATTGCATGGCTGCCATGCAATTTTTAGTTATGTGCGCTCTTCCCAAAACAAATGGCATCAAACTGTGGGGGTGGACAGACCCCCACATATATTGAAGGCTATAAAAGTTATTATCCAAATCAACTATGGGTAAAATATCTGTCCAATGTCAGTTGTACCCTTTTGCCTCATTCTCAATAAACAGATTTCTTCAATTTTATTTTTTTTGTTTGTTTGTGGATTTTAAGGTTTTTTATGAAGGTTGGTGTATGAGTGTGCTGAGAAAAGTTTTCCTTGAGGAGATCCAGGTGGAATGTTTGTTTTATAGAATTTTAATCTTAATTTATTTAATTTAAAATATTTCATTTTGCTATTAATCCCCAAAGAGTGGAAGTGTATAAGAATTTATTTTGGTCAAATTTACTCCTCTGCCACAAGCAAAGGTATTTGCTGGAAATCGGTGGTATCTACAATGTATTTCAAAATTATGGTAGACATGTCATTTTCATTGTAAATTTATCATTAAAGGGACAAAATCAATTAAAGTCATATATTCTTAAAAAAGTACTTATCTGTGTTGCTTATATACCTCAGATGACTAAGGCATTAGCCAATTTAATATTTAATATTTTTGTGTATTTTCACCATTAATGCTGTTTGTTTGCTTCGCCATTTCACTTTGCCACTTACTGAATGAATTGGTTTCAGGTCTTGTTTTTAATGGGTTGCATTTTCTAGTTCCCCCTTGTGCGTTGGCATGATTGCAGTGTTTCTAGTTGCAAAATATCACAGGGCTCTGTTTAAGTACATGAAATAAAACCTGAATCAGCAGCAATCTTTTTCTATTAAAATCAAAAAAACCCCAATAAATACAGTTGTCTTAAAGGTAAATATTGTAATGCTACTTTTTTTTTGTTTGTTTGTTTAACACTTGATCATATCTCTCAAGAAAACAGAAGCTAAGTTGGGTCCAAGAACACAGTTTTTCAGTTTCTACTACATTTCCTAAATTTATTTTAAAATTCTGCCTATCATAATCACATTCTGTCGTCCCATTTATTTCAGTTCTTTTGGCTTGAATAAGGCAATGGCTTCTTAATTCTGTCTCTCCACTAAGCCAAATGAGGCCAATGACAAGGTTTTTATTAAACCTTTTCTTGAAAGTTTCTTAAGCCACTAGAACTGCAGGATCTGAATCTCTCTCTTCATGTATTCAAGATCAGTAGTATTGACTGCTTATTTTATAAAGCTAAATGTGTTTATATGATAACCAGTCTTCTTCTGAATATAAAGAAGGTTTTTAAAACATTGCTTCTCTCCCTCTGCTTCTTTTATGTCCTTCATGCTAAGCTGTAGAGCTAGGAGTCATATAAAGAGTTAAATTAAATGGAAAATGTGGAGTAAATTCTTATTGTACATAAATTTCAATAATGATTTTTTTTCTTTTGTGGTCTTTGCAATATTTAGTCCTTTTCTCCTTTTAATTATGTACCTGAATTTGAGAAGGTGGAATCTGCTTGTTATTTGAAACTGTAGACATTTTGATATTTTTATAAGGTACAAATCTCATCTTTTATGTTACGAGGGGAAAATGCAGAATAGCAGCACTGTAGACTGCAACAGGAAATATTATGTGAGACCAATTAAAGGAGCCTCCTAGCACATTAAGAGTAGACTTACCTAAAGAAATTTATATAAATAATTTGATTGGGTAACATTCAGAGTTGCTGTAAATTTAATATTGAAGGGCACCGTGAGAGTTAATAAGTGTAAAACGTGTATGTTACTGAAGCAGGCCAACAGCACAATAACAACTGGTTCCTGTGGGAGCAATAGCACAGTGTTTCTTCCAACAATTCAAGCTTTCTCGTAAGTTGCTATGTAACACAGTCATAAGATATTCCTATGAAAATACTGTCTGTTTGACTGCTTCCCTTCCAGGGGACAATCTGTACCTGAGTGTTTGCTGGTTTTGGTGTTCACTGTTCTACTGTTTCTTGAGCCTACTACTTATACTAGGGTAGAAGCCAAGAACTGTAAGCCAGGAATGATACTTTCTCATCATTGTTACCTTCCTCTTGGTTTTCTCAGCATTGTTATCTGTATACATTGTTACCTTCCTCTTGGTTTTTGGGTTTTATATTCACAGTTTCAACAAGGTCTTGTCAAATTCTGCATGCTCTCACCTCCCCCTGAGACAGTGGGTGTGATGGATGCGCGGTGTATCTTATTACTGGTCAGCATCTTGCAAGCTGGATCTGTGGGAGGAGGGAGACAGGACGTGAAATGAGGGAGTTGTTCAGAAGCTACATTGTGTTTGCTGGCTGTGACTTTTTTAACTTTTAAAAAGAACATTTTGTTTTTATTGACCAAATTTGTTTCTTGGAAAATCTGTCAAAGTAGAAGATAGGCTAAAATGGCTTGTTTACTGATGGAGTTATTCAGAAATAGCTGAAAGTGGTTTCATGTCCTTGTAATGTCACATTGATTTCTGAAATAGGCAGAGTCACAGGTAGCATCGCTTAAAAATAGCTCCTATAATTAGTTGTCTGCTTCGATCCATGATAACTTTCTTGTGTTAACAAGCACTCAAAAATCAGTGTCATTAATATACTTCATAGTTTTCGTGGGTAATGACTTGCTGTTAAACAGTTACACATAACTAAAGAAGAAACAATTGATTCACCTGTTTTAATATATTGTTGAAATACCAAGGAATATCTTTGAGTCAGTGCATAGTTTCTAGTTTTGGAACCACTCACTGTCTTGAACCATTGTTCCAGAATCGTGTTTGATGAGGAATCATGCCCATTTTCAATCATACTGATAAATTATGATTAATTGTAAGATACCCATTTTCTTAATGGAGTGGCTTCTTTTATTTGACATTACCTCACCTATCAGAATCCTCATCTGACAGAACTTCATGATTCCTGGACACCTGTTAGCTACATCATATTAACAGCTTATAAATTCCTGCAAATTACTGATATCCATCACAACTGTAGTTAGACAGAGACTAGGTGGGTGAACAGATAATAGACAAGTCTTTAGATCAGCTGTTTATATAATCAAATATCACTGAAATTGAAGTCTTCCATAGTAAAATAAATACATTGTAATTTCAGCAAAATCTAATCTTGCTTGTTTTACTTACTTCAGTAAAGTCCATTTTTCTTATGAATGGGCTTTACTTGTGTGCCTGACAACACCAAATTTACACTCTGAATGTTATCCCATCAATTTATTTATATAAATAACTTTAAATAACCCTACTCTTTCCTGCTGCTGTTGTACATTTTCCCCCTCTAATAGAAATGTATCATGAAATCCACACCTTATATCAAAATATCTGCTGTTTCCAATAACAAGTAAGAGGAGTTTATGGAAAACATCAGTAGTATTGTGCTTGAATAGTAGGGTTTGGATTTTGGTCATGATCTACTATGCTTAAAAATAAATGACAGTAACTGGTGCAAACCCTTATTTAACAAAACTATTCTTTGGTTTTAAGGTATTTAAACCCTAATCATAATTCTGATCAAATAAGCAAAATCTGCAAGTATATTTTGAATGCGTATTTTAAATCTGTTCTCAAACCAGTCATGTTTATGGTCTTATCCAACAAAATAATGATCTTTTTTTTCTTAGTTGCTATTATTAATAAAAAACAAAGACCATTAATGGTATTTTATGCTATTTGAATGTAAAAATGAAAATACATTTTGCAAAACAAATATATCTAACATATCCTGTTTCTTAGGTCATATATCTTAAACTATTTAGTGAATCCTCTCTGTTATTCATGTTATTCATCAGGAAGAATAAGTTGCCTAACTTGTTGGTTTTCTGCAGATCACATACCACAGATGGTATAAATAATGGCATAACAAGACATGGAGAAGCAAATAATGCGTACTTTTCTGAGTTCTGCATTACAAAAAAAAAAAAAAGGAAAAAAAATCTGCATCAGCAGAAATTCAGGTATCGAGAAATGCTCCAAAACTCAGGAAATAAGAAAGTTAAGTCTTTAAACTTGTATTTCTGACTGATACTAGTTCCATTGAAGTAATGAAGTGGTATTTTCATGACAGGAATTTAAAAAATAATTTAAATTATTTTGTGAGATGATCTGTATTAAAAGACTAGACTTTTGTTCAGCATATTGATATATTCAATGCTATATATATTCAACAAAAACTTAAGTTCATTAATTAGTAATTAGTAGTTATTATGTAACATTCTCATTTCTTCTGATAAATTAAGTGAAACTACCTCATTGAAATGTTTTTTTTCCTCAGTGCATAAATACACACAGAAGTACACACACACACACACACATATATGTACACATATATGTCGAACATCTATTTTTAGCTTAGAATGGATTGAGAGCTGGGGGTTTTTTATACAGTTTGGCCTTCCTTTCTCTGAGACACTACCACAAAAAGTTAATTTTTATTTTATTTATTGTCATTCTAAACCTAAAACTGTTTATCTTTGCTTACATCTAAGAGTACATAGAGTACTAGCAAATAGCAATATACATTTCAGTGTCTGAGAACTGTTACAGAGGAGGTAATAGTAGGGTAAAATGAAACATAGTTATTATTAGAAGACTTGAATTACCTCAAGTTCTTTTGAAAGATTTTCTGATGAGTAAACCTATGATGCTGTGTGAGAATTGCTTCAATAAAACATACAGGGAGATATCACAGCATTTGTCCTTCTATTGACACCACATGGGAAACCTTTAATACATATTATGTAGCAAATATGCCCCTATACCTAGTTGTTTAACAACAATAATCCTTATAAGCTGACTTAATTTTAATTGTGTAACTTTTCTGTATAGAGATACAGTATATTTTCACACATAAGAACTAAGAATACAGGAACTTCAGTGGTTAAAGGGTTTCCCAGCTTTGTTCACCAGGGGAAATCTAGCACAGAACATATGTTACTTGTACAGGCTTTATTGCTAGTGAAAATATGTAAGAAATTATTTTAAAAAGAATCAAGTTCTGTAAATTATTTATTGTTAGCAACAGTGGAATTTTCTCAGCCCTGCTTATAATAGCATGACTAGGAGTATTTTAGGATGGAGTTTAAATGGGTATAGCTAGACCTTATAACAGTTGGCTCCTTCCTTATCTGAAATTTTCTGGACAGCTATGCGTTCTCTTTAGATTTTGTAATCTCTGTAGATGAAACTGTCCTTTAACTCTGACTGTCAAGTAAAACCAGTTTTGCCTAATTATTTCACCTGGGTAGGGAGAGCATCCAGTTTTCTACTTCTTTTGAAGGGCTCTATTGTTTTGTTATACTACGTGAACTGTGCTAAAACTATTGAGCAGAGAAGAGGAGATTCCCATTACACTTGCCTCCCTAAGACACTTTAATTACCCCTCTGCTCTCTCACCCTTTCTTTCATTTTTGAAAGGCTACCAATGTTGAAATTTTTTTGTGTACTTTTTAAAATGCTTTTCCAACTCTGAAAACTTCTTCATGCAAAATGATAGCTTTTGTTGACTGCTCACAAGCTCTCTCATCCCTCTGCTCTGCAGCCAGAACTCTCAAAATGAAGAATCCAATCTGATTGAGGAAACAATATAATGATAGATAGATAGATAGATAGATAGATAGATAGATAGATAGATAGATAGATAGATAGATAGATAGATAGATAGAGTGAAATATGTATATGAATCAGTGATTTCTGGTAAATGTTTTGATACCATTCAGACTGTTCTCTCCAAGAGAGAACATTGTGCAACCAAATGACGTGATACCCCTCTATTTTCTTAAGTTCATTTAAAATATCCCTATTAACAAGGATATTAGGAATCTCCCCTTTTACAGCCTGTTTAGAAATTACAGACCCACTTGTATAGGTGTTAGGCATTGGTCAAAAGTAATAAACCAGACCTTCAAGTACTTGAGTGATCCTTTAACATGAACACCTTGGAGAAAGAGAAAACAGTTTGCAGGAAGGGAAGAAACCCTCCTAACAAATAGAAAAATTACTAATTATTCTTTGCACAAATACAAACCTCAAAAGTATATGGGGACACATATGCATGTACTTGTGTGAACCATAACTGTACGGGTCAGGCATTTATGCGAAACACTTTCCCAGAGCTCTAACTTCTATGCAAGTAAAAACATTGCATCAAAATATGTATGCGATCTAGTTGGGATTAAAGATGCACATACAATTAGTGATTGTATCAAACCCTTTATTAAGAACAGTGGCTCAATGCAGGTATATTACACAGTGTATTCCATTCAAGGGTGGAACAATGCACTATGTAACAAATATCTAAGCTACTCCTGAGGAAGGTTTACAAAATTATTGTTACATAACTAAGAGTCAGACATCAGAGTGCAGCTAATACAATTCAGACCACTAGACACATTATAAAAAGTGAGATAAACATTTTATGGACATATGGTATTTTTCCCTTACCCTGTCAAGAAGTAACTTATGTCCTGTAAACAAAAATGAAATCCACATGCTCTATAAAGCATTTTTAGTTTTTGCTGGGAGTAAAACCAGCCTTGCTTATTTGCCTCCATGTCCCTGCTCTCTCCAATGCCTTTCCCTGTCACTTGCTTTTTTATCTGTCCACTAAAGTTTTTCAGAACTTCATAGGTTATATCTGAACTAAATAATTGAAAGTTGATTTGCAAGTGCACTTTAACATGTTAAACCTTTAACTGACAGACTTTCTTACCATACTACTGATCACCTCAGTTACTGGAAATAAGACTGTATTGCATCTGGCTGAGATGAAGATCATTTTCCCCATAACAGCCTTTATGGTGCTGTGCTTTGCATTGGTAGCCAGAAAGGTGGTGATAACACACCATGTTTTGAGTACTGCTGAGCAGTGGTGGAACAGCATCAGCACTGTATCTCCAACATCCTGCGCGCCATCAGTGGACTGGCATTGGGCAAGATCTTGGGAGGGGACACAATCAGGACATGGACAAAATTGACAAAAGGGATATTCCATACCATATGACATCAACTCAGATCTAAAATCTTAAAAAAGAACAGGAGGCATTTGTTATTTAAAATGTTTGCCTTCCAGAGTAACTACTACACATACTGAAGTCCTGCTTCTCTGGAAATGGCCAAACGTTGCTTGCTCATGGGAAGTGGAAAATAACATCTTTGGTTTGCTATTTTTCTTTGCTTGTGTGCTCACAATCTTTTGCTTTAATAAACTGCCTTATCTCAACCTAAAAGTTATTTTCCACCTTATTTTCTCTCCCCTGTCCAGCTGAAAAGGGGGAATGATAGATTAGCTTAATGGGCATCTGGCATTCAGCCAAGGTCAATCCACCACATAAGGCTTAAAGTGTCTACATCATGTTTAGAAAGAGCAAGGCTCAGGTTATCAGTTGGATATAGTCCGTACTGCTGCAATCTTATCTATTCTCATGGCAGCCAGGTGCAGTAAAAGACAACTTGAGGTGATATTTCATTGGCATGGGAAATACAGACTGTATCTCAAGAGTATTTTTGTGCTAGACCAAAGATTAAAAATCTGTGTATACTCTCCTGTAAACAGTATTTATGGTGAATGAATCTGGACTGGAAAAGAAGTTCCTAGCTATATATAACTTCCCCAAAGTATAGATTTATTAAGCTATTAAAAAAGTCTCCACAGGGTTTTGGGCAACTTACTGTGTTGATGTTCCTCCACTTAACTCACTCCTCAGTGTCACTGCTTTTCCTGTACTGGGAAACCAAAACTGGGCAAAGACTGCATATGCAGTCACAAATGCCAAATATAGAGCATCTCCATCTGCTGACTACTCCCTTGCTAATACACCCAACTATGCAATAAACCTTTATCACTGCAAGGCTGCACTGCTGACTGGTGTTCAACCTTCTATTCCAGGATTTCTTTTCTATTTTTTTTCCTGCAAAACTTATTTCAATCCAGTGAGCTCCAGACAACACTGCTGCTTGTGGATCTTTCATCCCAGGTTTAAGACTTTGTATTTGTTTAACCTCATAAATTTCTGTCAGTCCAATCTGTTAGTCTCACAGAACAGTACCCCTGTTGTTTAGCATATTGTTTTCTTCCTCTAAATTTGGTTTCATCTACAGACTTGATGAGGATGTGTTTTGCCCTGTCATTCAGGTAACTAGTGAAGATATTATTGTCTGTGAGGAAAGCATCTAGTATAACCACTGGCAAAGGTATTTCAAGCTATGACCCATCACACTTTGAGTCTCCTGATCCAAGCAGTTTTCCAAGCATCTTGTAGTCCAGTCAGCTTTTCAAGCATCTTTTAGTTTATACATCAAGTCTATATCTCTTTAGCTTAGCTACAGGGATACCATCGGAAACCATGTCAAGAGTCATGATAAAGTCAAAGTTAATAACATGCTCTGACCACCCATTCATTTATCAGAGGGGACAATCAATCTGGTCAGGCATGATTTTAATTTTGTAAATCCATTGTGGTTTTCCCCAATCATCTTCTTATCATTCATGTGCCTATGAATGACTTTGATATGCAGATTTTCACTTTAATCTTCCAGGAGACTGCAGTGAGATTGACAAGCCCCTAATATCCCAAATCCTCTTTCTCACTATTTTTGAAAAATGATGTGACATTTACCATTCTCTAGTCACAAAGACCCTCTCCAGGTCACTCAGGTTCTGAAAGGTGATTTTGGCCAAGCTCCCTCATCAGTATCAGTTGAATCTCATGTGATCTCATGAACTATTGTAAAACCAATTTATTTGCTCAGTTGATCCTTAACTAATCTTTTCCAACTATAGGCAGTACCTCAGTCTTCCAGGCTCTTCTGCAACTAGCCACAGAGATCTGAAAACCCAAAGGGCATACCTTATCAGTAAAGGCCTTGACAAGCAATGCTTTGAACACTGCAAACCCTTCCATATCCTTATCACAAGATCCCTCTGATCTTCCCATCAGTATACTTAGAGAGGTCTTTATTTTTGCCATTCACATTCACTGCCAGTTTCAATTGCAGTGAGTTTTAGATTTCCTAATTCCATGCCAAATCAATATTTTTAATCTTTTTTTTTTCTGATTGCAAGTGTAATTTCAGTCAGCTAAAGAAGGCTGCATCTTATTTTGCCCCTTGATCAGGAGTTCTTGTAGTAGAAACCCATCACAAAAGCTTCCTCATTACCCTCCCTTTGATCCTGAACTATAAACTCTCAGGTGGCTTGTGGACCATTTAATGACAGAGCTCCACACATTCCACACTCTGTGTTCTTTTGCACAGAGCACAATTTTTCTTCCTGCCATTTCCAACCTGTGCTTCCTAAAGGACATGTATCCACCTGTTGCAATGTTCCAGCCATGAGAGCTATTCCACCATACTTTTGTTACTCTTCAATTGCTCATGACTTCTGATTCCTCTGTTTTGTTGTTTTGTTTTGGTTTTGGTTTTGGTTTTTTAATCATGCTGGAGAAGTTCATGTCTGGGCATTTTGAATAGGTTCCAAGTAGGGATGTTTTTTAGGGAAGGTAGAACCTCATTTATTGTGCTGTCACTCAGACTCCTTGCTCCCTATTATGTCACTTCTTTCTGAGTTTGTCGTCTTCTTGAAAAATCATGTTTAAAGGCTTAAGTTAAGAAGATCATTTGCAAAATGATATTGTCCCACTTCAACAGATAGAGACAACCACTCCTTATTCCTGAGAGGGTCCAGGAGTCATAGATCCACAATACCAGTATGGGATATGAACCACACTTGAGTCTTTTCCTTTCTTTGATTTCAGCATTAAAGGACTTAATTAACTGGTGGTCTTTCTCATCATATTTTGGGGTGTCAAATCGATTTCCTTTCATCAGAAATACTGAGAAGACACCAACTAACCTCTCAAGCTCTTTAGGGTCACCCCCTCTTGATACATTTTGATTTCCCCTGGGTATTGGTACTCACATGGGTATGTAGCAAGGGTTTATAATCCAGGCACTGGCTGAGCCTCCACAATATTTCTACAAAATCCTGGATCCAGAATGCACTTCAGATTGGCTTAGAAACAGGTAATAGGTGAAGAGATAGAGCTACTGATCTGGCCTCCCCAGTACTAATTCTTTGAGCCTGTTGAGTGGAGAGGAAAGTTTGTGATTATACTCTGTGACATTTGGGCAGTATCTCAATGCTTCAGCACCAGCTAATCTGACAATAAAAACAATGATGTGCTTTCTTTACTGATATTTCTACCATCATGTATCTTTCTAGCACCTGAAAGTCAGGCAAATGTGAAGAAAAGGGAATAAGCATGTGTCAGAAGAGACAAGAAATGATATGAAATGACAAATTGAACATGGGAGGCAAGAGAGCAGAATTGAATGAATGCAGGGATCTTTTTAAAGGTGCTGTTAGGGCTAAAAGTGTTTTAGTATTATGATAGATAGGGCATAGGAGAGAAAAATTAGGTGTAAAACATAGGACAGGTGTTGAAATACTGGAACAACAGTGTACTGGTTTAGAGGTAAACCAGCAGGAGAAATGAACTCAACACAAGAGAGATTATGAGTCAGAACCACAATTTAATAACAATAATACAGTAAATACCCTGACGAAAAGGGGAATTGCTGTCAACTCCCAAAACCCAGCAGTGTAACCCAGTGCCCTGGGGTACAAACCCAAAGGGGTTTTGTTAGCCCTTGTGTGAGACCTGTGTGGTTCCCCCAAGTCCAAAGCAAAAAAAAAAAGAGTGAAAAAACCTGTTGGTACAGGTGATGGCTGTGGTCTGGTCCGGAGTGGTGGTCTCCTCCTGTCAAGGTCCTGCTGCTCCTCTGGGTCCAACAAAAGGGTTCCCCCGGTCTTCTTACCCACCCCCTTTTGTACCTTCAGGGAGCATCCAGTCCCTCCCGTGGGGCGGGGACTCACACAATGGGTGATTAACTCTGTGAGTCATGGGCTATTTTTGGACTGTTGATGGCCCATTAGCACCTACGCCCCCTCAGGCTGGGAGTGGAGGTGCTAACGACTCCCTGGGAAGCTGCTGCAAATGGGCCATTGACCTTGGGAATGAATAGATGGGGGTAGAATACATAGCTTTGGCCACCCCCACACAGTGACAACTGGTCCCACTTGCTGAACTAGGACAAACAGTCAGAGAATTAGAATTTTTTTCCAAAGTGGAAAAGGATTTACAGAATGAGTGGCTTGAGGCAACAATACCAAAATGTAGAGAAAGAGAAAAAAAAATCCAGAGCGAAGAAAGAAACAAATAAATGGGGTTTCAGGGCCTCTAATGCATCTGGTGAGACTGCAGAAAGACTTATGTACAGAGAAAGAAAAGGAAAGAAGTTGTGAAATCATACAATACAGAAAATACCTGGTAAGACAGAAGCATCATAGAGATGTCAAATAGAGTCTGACATGACAGCGGAGGAACACAGCAAAAGGGACATAGCTTTTACAGATGGTTTCCAAGTTAGAAAAAAAAATAAATTCAGAAAATAAAGGTGGAAGATTAAAGGTTTAGTGTATTTATCTCAAAAATGCATGGACCAGTCAGAATTCTGAGTGCTTCCTTATTTTTGTTTTCCTGCTTCTATTTATTTCAAGGGCTTTTGTATCCACTTGTTTTTTTTTTTTTTTCCTTTAACAGCCTTTCCATTTATGCTAGTTCCTCTCATTCTCTGCAAATGACTCGCAAGTCCTACCTACTGTTGAAAATATGGTCAGCATGAACAATTCCCTCCTAACAATGCCAGTGGCAAGTGAAGGGTACATTGACTCCTAAGAACAGGTTTCTTTCCCTGACCCATCAAAAGATGTCATCGAACTTGATTTGGGCCAGTCTGCCTGCCCCTTTGCCTTTGTTTCCCTCTGGTGTGTTCAGCACCCTCCTCATGAGACAGCTGCTCTTTCTGAGAGACAGTTATTCTGTGCTACACTTTGTCCAGAGCTGGCTGCAGGCAATGAGCCATCCAGCTACCTGCAGTCCTTTTGATTTCCAAAAGCTGTTTGAAAACAATGGAAAAATAAATGATTCATGTTTTGAGCTTATATATTTGCTGACCTTTTCTAAAAATCTGTAGGTTTCAATTTTCATTTTGAGATGGGGGGATGTGAAAGAATGCTTCTTTAAATACACTTGCATAGTTTGTTTGGTTTGGGTTTTTTTTAAACTCTTTTTATGGTTGTAGTCTGTGAATCTGGTGATCAGAAAACAGTGCAGAAAAAACCAAAAAACAAACAAACAAACAAAAAAACAAAACCAAAAACATTTCCAAAGGAAGATGGGCTTACTAGAAGCCATCCTAACATCCTGCCATGTCACTGAGGCACTGCCAGCCCTACCTGTCCCTGCCCAAGTCCCGTGCTTTTCCCTACCCTGACCAAGACCCGGGTCCTCATCTCAGCCCCCAGGGCTATCAGCCCCTGCCCCAACAGTGCTGCAGCAGGACTGTTCTCTGGTCTCTGCTCCCCATAGCCTGACCCTTCCTGGCCATGGACCCTGCCAATCAGACCTACCTGTAGGTCCCATTCCCTACCTGCCTCATCCCCTTCCCACCCCCAGGAAGATGCCTTATGCCTGAGCCTAAGCCTGCCACTGCAGTCTCTCAGCTGCCTGCTCCTGGTGAAGCCCATGGGGACCACTCAGTCTTGGAGTACTCTGCCCCCTGGAAGCCACACTCCTGGGCTAAGGAAAAATGCCAAAATAATCTCACATGTGGTTTGTATAATAGTTGTTTCAACCCACCCTGGATAAGCCACTTTCCCACCTCTGTTGCCAGCACTTGGCCATCCCTACTTTTTCTTTGGAAACTGGGACTTGTTTACTTAAGAAGAAATTTTGAAAGTGTTGGATATCCTGAAACTATTTGGTGCATTTATCTGGATGGATAAATGCAGTCAGCAAGGTGTGGCCTAATCTGTTCTCCAACAGCAGAGAGAGGTGCTTCATGTGAGGGCTGATGCAGCAAGGAAACAAGGTGTCTGTAGTGAGTTACCTGGTCATTAAAACACATGCATCGTGTGTGCAACTGGCAGGTACCCCAAGGACTAGGGTGTCCATGGATGATCAGCCTTTTTTCACTCATAAATTATTATTTATACTTTCTTAATTAGGGAAATAGGATTTTTTTTCCCATAGAATTTTTCTTGGCTACAATTTGCATTCATCCCTCCAGAGTATGGAACATTGATTTATTACTTTCAGGTGCCTTTTTGCAATTAATAGGTTAATATCCAGTTTTACTAACTTGAAACAGCATTTGATTCTGCTCTCATTAAGTTCAGCTGGGATTTATTTGCCTTCAGTAGGAGCAGGGCAGGCCTAGGCACAGCAAATTGATATTTTTCTGTTCACTATGGCTGAAACGTAACCATTTCTGTAACTGGATTCATATATATTTTAAGGTCATTTGATCATCTTACCAAACTGTGTAGTATAGTGTATTGGGTTAGGAACTCCATTTATCCAGTAATCCAGTTCCTGAGATAATAATTTGTCTATATATATAAGTGCATCTTTCAGAAAAAAAAACCCCAAAACATTATTATAATGATCTCTTCAGTAGGTGGCAGTGCTGGGATTAAAACTGTTGCTTGACTAATATGCAAATTCCTGCCTGTTGGGATTTAGGTGTAAAAAGGTTTTCAGGGCATTCTCATCTTTAAATTTATGCTCTAGTTTGCTTGCAATCCTGAAACTGTGCAGAGATTTCTTTCCGCTGGCTGAGAAAGTATGGAAAAATAGATCAAGTACAACAAGTGCAGTCAGTTGGCTCCAGAGACACGCATGAGCAAGCTAAAGCTATGGAAAACATGTAACCATACAGCTCCAAAAGTAATAGTTTCTTCACTACACACAATGTAATCTGTTCAATTGCTCTCTTGTTGATAAAATGATGTTGCTAGCTGAAATGCTATTGTGTCTGAATACATAAATATTCAAAAATCTGAATCTGTATTCAGATTTTAATTTCACATTTATTAAACTTTATCAGAATCACTGTAGTATTCTTACATTGTGGAGGACTTCTCTACACATGGCACCATAAAGGACTCCATTACTGGGTTCTGGTGACTTCATAATTAATTCCTTAAATTAGAATGAAGAACATTTTTCCTACCAGGGTGCAATATACAGGGTAGGAAGCTCTGATTCCTGATAAGGTCTAAAACAGAGATTTATATCACAACATGTAGTTCTTTACAAACCCTTTTCTTAAAAGGGAGTTTGACAGGAATCTCTTTAAAGGTCATACATCTTAATGGCACACATTAGGTAGCCCACATGGAATACTGCTCAGGAATACAAAATAAACAGCAGCAATTCCCCATATCAATAGGACTTTGATACAGCATGAATATGTCTCTTGGATTAGAGCTAGACTGCACCTGCGTGGACAACAAAGAATGGTTTATTGTGGCAATTAAAATGTGTGGTGGCAGCATATCATTGTTTGTCCATTGGGAAAGCAGGATAAAGGGAAATCTCATAGCTACACAGAAAGGAGTGCTGAGTAATGTATTCCAGATCACACACTGAAAGCAATAATACTAAATCTATGAGCAGCTAGAAATTCTCAGTCATCTTGATGCTGATGACACTTGTATTTCCATAGTACTTCAGAGAGACTTTGGAAACAGCATCTATGGAGACAGTATCCTCAGTTTAAACACAGCACCAAGGAAGGGGAATTTGGTAATTTTCATTAGCAGTAAAGTGTGCAGTCGTATCCAATAGGGACAAAAATATAAAAACCAAAACAAGAGAAAAATAGAAAACAACAAAAGAAAAAAAGCATGCTAGCATTTTTCAGCATAAAGAAAGTGGAGTTCACTTCTTCTAGATGAGTAAAGGTGAAATAACTTGTGAGTTAATTTGATAGAAAATTGAAAATATTTTATAATTAAAAATAACAAAACAATATTGACATTTATAGAGGCTTGCATTCTAGAAAATATAAAAAAGGTTCTACTTGGATTTAAAGCATTTCCAAATGAAAGTTAACTATGTTTGAACACAATGAAGTTTAGAAAAACTTTCAAAAAAATTAGAAAAGTTTAGCAAAAGAATATTTGGGAGTAAATTAATTCTGTGTTCCGAAGACGATGAACCTAGATTGGCAAAGCGACTCCAAACCCATATTCTGTTTCAGAGAGACCTGAAGACCTAGGACCCCACAAGGTGATCTAGACTCCTAGGTGTACTACAGACAAGCCTTTCTTGCACCCGGGGTCTCAGGAGATCAGTCCCCAGAATGAAAAATTCAGCTTATGGAATACTTATGGCACTGGTCTGCCAATTCTGCAAGGCCATATATTTATCAGATTCCACAGCATGGACTCACTAGCCAATTTTATAAAACTAAGTTCAGTCTGTGCAGAGTAGTTGCACTGGCTTACACTGGCTCAGAATCTGTTTTGTTTTAGCTGAGATTTTACTGTCAGAAACTAAACACAAAAACATGAATAAGTGTGACTACTTACTGTTTATAGTTAGTAAATGGATAAGCAGAAAATCACTTTTCCAGAATATTAGAACTAGTAAGAGAAGAAAATAGTACCATTACCTTTGACTGCATCCACTATGTGCAAGGTTCATCATTCATCACCCTGAAAAGTATTTCAAAACTATGTAATCTCATACCTAAGTCAGTCTAAGTAATTTAATTTCTGGATATTGTAAGATACACTAAAATAATGAAAATAAGAGGATTTACTATCCACTTTATACTTACTATCTCAAAGAATTGTACAAATCACAAAGCAATAGAAGACAGAACTCTTGCAAGGAATATGCTAACCTTTTATAAGACAAGAGATGTCACTTTGAACCTGAGAGGTACTAGAATTCTCTAAAAAACATAGTCCTCTAAATCCTATTTGTAAAATGAAAAAAGTTACTAAAATACCTTCAATTGGCTGAAAGAAATTCTTGTTCTCTTCAATATAAGCCATGATTTCAGATCTGCCGGTACATAGGTCAGCTGCCCATTGCTCCGGCAGACTAAAAAGTAAGAAGTAAAACCTTATGCTGTTTAAGCTCTTGAATTTTTATTGTATCACGCAGTGAGGGCATAAGATTTGCCTTCTGGCAGAGTATGTCTCTCTTAACTCCCGGATGACCTGAGGTCTTTTGAGATATAGGTATCAGTGTTGAGTTACAGCTTCTCTGCAGCATTCCTTAAGCATCTTGTTCTAATGGCAACTCCACTTCCTCAGAAGTCATCAGCCAGAGTGATCCTACATAACTCCATTTGCAAGGACCTCCTGAAGCCAGAGAGAATGAGCCTGTGCACATTAATGCTGAATTTGTAAACATTGATTTAGCAGCAGAACAATCCCACGGATTTTCAAGCAGCTGGAAAAAAGGGTGTCTTTTCCTAAATAGTCACATTTTGCTAGAAAACCTTCATACAAAGTTTTATTCTATTTTTTTTCCCTACTCCACCGATGAGAACACTGGTGAAAGGGAACTAAAAGAGAAATCTTTGAACTGAGCATAGGTTTGAAGAAATTTAGCAGTATTTCAAAGATATTTTTTTCCTTTTTCACATGGCCCTGTCTTCTTTGGTATTATCTTCTCTTATAAACTTTACTTATGTCCTATCTTCCTATTAAGAGAATGTGTCAGAAGAATGATGTAGTTCATTGAATTAACAACCCCACAGGTACTTGTGTCTATTTTGATCTCTGTTCCATTCCTAAGTAACAATAATGAAAATTCTAAGATCTTTCCTTCCTAGTGTTTAGTTTCATAAATTCAAAAGGGAAATATTTTATTCTCTTAGGATGGTTTTACTCTCAACTAGTCTCAAGCTAGTCAGTGTAGCTTTATAAATCAAACGCCAAAACCACTTTAACCAAAATCACTGATACATTCCTTGCCTAAAGGAACTGCATTATTTTAAAACTGTAACTGAATCATAGAATGATATTGCTTGTTGAGCTGCTTGGGGATGGTTGACGGGTAGACTAGGAGCTGAACTCTGATGAAACTATTTTACTCTGTGAAATTCTCTGCAATAAAGCCATACAGATAATGTGGAGCCAGTAGCTCTGAAGGTTGTTGAAGCCTGTATAACCCAAGAATGCTTAAGCTCCATATTTTCATTGTTAAAACATCCTAAATGAATGAACTACATCTGTGTGGAATAGTCCATTTAAAAGTATTATGTTAGTTGTGGTTTGCTTTTTTTTTAAGTTATTTTTATTTTTTTGTGCTAAACAGCTTTTTAGGAAAAAACCCCCGGAGCAACAAAACCACAACAGAACATAAAATTGAGTATGCCTTAATGAAAATTTAATCTCCCTCATGAAGCCTTAATCTCATGCCTGATACACTGATTGATGGTAATTGTGGAAGTGGTTTCTGTAGTTAACTCCTATGTGGAATACTGGTAAGAGAGATGTTTATTTTATGATGACATTTTAAACTAATAGTAAACAGTGAAAAAGAGTGCAGCCTCTTTACAATGGCCAAGCAAAGAAAACGCGGTTTGGTTCTCTGTTTTAGGGGTGATATCATTTGATAACAGGAACAAACTGGTGAATCTTATTGATGCAATTCAGTAAAACAAAAGGACCTGAAGTCTAACATATAATAGGACTCATTAGATTTGATTAAATGAAATATTTGCATTGTTTAGAATCTGGTAGAGATAACCTATACTGCTAATTTTTTGCTGCAGACTGTAGCAGGAAGGATTGTGACTCATGGGGCAGAAGACTGACAGTCAGTCCTCTCTGATCATTTGTAGCAGTCAGCTAGTGTGAATTCTCTGAGGCCTGTAGAACCTTTTTAGAGCTAAATTTCAGGAGAGAAACTGTTTCCTTAATTGTGTCTTGGAAGACATTTTGGAGTAGACAGATATAAGGACAAAGGTCTCTGGAACATGGTCTGTTAAGGGAACTAGTTTTGCTTTGTTGTTTACTTTGTTCTTGGTTGTATCTGGAAATTCAACTGTGCCTGAAAACATATCCAAAAGAGAAATGTGATTCATTCCTTCCTGAGCTATCGCAGAGAAAGTTTGGGCCATGCATTGTCACAGGAAGATCCTAGAAAGAAATTCTTACAGAAAAAACGGTAAGACCCTTGGAAATTTCAAACCTGATAGTTCATATACTGAAAGAGGACCTTGTTCTTTCTGATTGCTTGACTTCATTGAATCTTATACACTGTGTCATAAAGATCTGGTACACTGCAGAGAATAACTTCAAAGGAATGTTCTTCAACATCAGTGCAAGAGTTCTCAGAAGTTTTGTTGTATATTTGGGTGGGTTTAGAGTCTGTTTTTACAGGCCTTTGAACCAAACTAAAAATCGGAATACGGATATAAAGACACAGATACTGCCTTTTTGGCTCCTAAATATCCAAATCTGAACATTCCTTCAAATGTACATCATCTCTCTATCGAGTCTGCATGAGTTACATGGCATTTGAACTGAATATTAAAAATACAAGGCACACTATTTCATATAGGAAGAGGGAACTGTTAATATGCCAGTCTGAACTTCTGTGATGAGACTGGTGCTCCCATTATTCTATGCCAAGATGCTAGTGTAAACTTGTGTCAGCTGTGAAATGTATAGTCGTTTGTAAACAGGAAAACTTAAGTCTAGAAGATAGCACACATAAGGATAGTGCATGTCCTAGTGCAAAAAAGAACATAAGTTACTTTACAACCATTGTCAAAAATCAGTATAAATGTGATTTTTAAAAATATCTGAAAATATGTACCCATTTCTATTTTTGTTACGTTTGACTATGCTGTTGAACTTGGTTGTAATGCTGTTTTCCTGCTTGTTAGCTGCAGTTCAGTAGATCATCAAAATGTGTTAAATTGAAAAGGTCAAACAGCAAAAAGCTGTTGTCAGCAGCTGCATTTTTTGTCATTTGATCGATAAACTTCAGGTAACACAGTTCTCATATCTCAAAGTCACGCACAGCACAATCATAGGAATACATTATACCTGTTTTTGTTACTAAGTTACCAGCATTTGCTCCTAAATGCACCAGCACACCAGCAAAGATGATAGTATGCATTTCTGAACTACTGATCAGTAATGAATTAATGTTGTAGTCAGGTAGATAGATTGTAGCTGTGAATAGTTAAATATTGAAGCTGGGGGGAAGGACCAATGAAAAAGTCAGACAAAAGGTTGTAAGTCTGAATAAATGATTCCTTGAGTCACTAGAACAAAAGAATGATATTAAAAACACCGCCAAAATCCCAACCCAAAAACTTGAATAGCCTAGAAAGTGTTATGAGAATGTTATTAATGTGTGCCTTTTTCTACTGAATATTTTTGCATGTTGCACTTAGGAGCAGGGGAAGGTAAGAATTATGATATTTGTAATGACAGTTTCTGATACAAGTACTTGTACTGATTGTAGTTTTAGAAAGACAATTTACTGTGTTCTGCCTGCTTCATTTTTTTCCAATTGTTTTTTAATTGTTTGTAGTTAATCAAAAAATACTTTTTATAAAAGAGGACTGGACAAGTCATTCTTCTTAGCCTTTGTGTTTTGGGGTTTTTTTTAAACAAACCAGCATTTCTGGTGTTTGCAAAATGCTTGAAATAGTTAGAACTATTTTCAAATGCTAGTTAGCCAGTGTTAATTCTGTAAACTGTTTTCTTTCCTTA
>VWZD01000621.1:0-15063 GCA_013396695.1 Sakesphorus luctuosus
GGGTTGGGAAGGTGTGTGTGTCTCTGTACAGAAAATAAATTACCTTGAGCTGATAGTTCAAGTGGAGACTCAAAGGCAACCCTATAAGGATTCATTAAGTTTTTCAGATTCTGAAATAGCTGAAAGGAAAACATATCAGAGTTAGGAGGAGAAAACAGTGAGGACTCCTGGGCACCCAGAATTGCCCATCTCTGCTCCCTCCCTCTAGGAAACCTTCCACTCATGTCCTTTAAAGCATCTGGCTCATTAGCTAATAAATGAAGGGATTTGAATGACTGTTCTAGCCAAAGGTTTCAGGATTTGTCCTGCCTGTCACTCCTTTCCTGCCCTGCCCTCTGGGGGATGCAGAGGGTGGCTCTCCCACTCCCAGCCCCCTGGGACAGCCCCCCAGCCTGTCCCCCCCAGCAGAAGGGGCAGGTTTGGAGCTCACAGGGTGACTTTCCCCTCCCTGGGCCCAGCAGACACTCCCAGGAGGACCCAGGAGCTCCCACCTTCTCCCCATTGGGGTTTCCAAGAACATAGCAGCCCATGATGTGGATGATATTTGGTTCAGGATTGACTTTACTCATCAGCCTGCTCAACCTCTTCCAGAAGCTGGAAAAAACAGGAAAAAATAATTAAAAAATAAAATCTGTCTCCTTCCAGGCATGATTAATCCCCACATCACTCAGAATGGGCCCAAGGGCAGCATCTGCTCAGGAAAAACCACTGAATCCCAGACAAGGAAGAGCAGGGGCAGAGCAAGGGCCTGAGGAGCAGGTCCAAGCCATGTGGTAGAGGAGGAGGAGTGGCCCACTGAGTCCTCCAAGGTGAAGAGAAGGGAGCAAAGTCCACCAGCACTGCTTTTAGAGGGACACTTTTTCTAAACAACCCTCCAGTTTCTTCTCTCCCATTTCCACCAATAACTGCCCTTTTTAATCAGGAGTGTTATCAGTGCATTGTTCATACCCAGGGCAGGAAACCAGCAGGGAACACCTGAGGAGGTTGTTGTTCTCCACAGCAAGAGAGACAACACCAAACCAGGCTGCTCCACACCAGCCTGTGCTTGGTGCTGACCACACTCAGAACCTCTTCAGGTGTTGTGACTGTCCCCAGGCACCTTGTGGGGTCTGAAATACCACTCAGAGCCTCTTTAGGTGTTGTGACTGTCCCCAGGCACCTTGTGGGGTCACAAACACCACTCAGAGCCTCTGTAGGTGTTGTGACTGTCCCCAGGCACCTTGTGGGGTCACAAACACCACTCAGAGCCTCTGTAGGTGTTGTGACTGTCCCCAGGCACCTTGTGGGGTCACAAACACCACACTCAGACCCTCTGTAGGTGTTGTGACTGTCCCCAGGCACCTTGTGGGGTGTGAAACACAACCCTGGGCAGCCTCAGCTTTCCCCAGCACAGCCCCCCAGGGCCACCCAGGCTGCATGGGGACCTTCCCTGCCAAGCTTCCAAGTTTTCAGCTGTGTGTTCACAGCTTTGTGAAGCTCCCTGATTGATCAGCCTGGGCGCAGTTTTGCCTGCAATGTGCTCAGAATGGTGGATGTGCAAACGTGCTGAAAGGTTTCACAGCCACTGTTTGTGCCAGAGCATGAGACTGCTGAGCAGATGTTGGTTTTCATAGTCATTGCCAGCAAAAAGCTGTGTGGGAACAGGTTGGTGTAACATCCTCTCCCCCACAGCCAAGCACTGGCAGCCAAGGAAGTCTGAGCCAGCACAAGGCAGCAAAACAGGCAAAGCTCAGCTCTGCAAGGAGAAGCAAAACTGCTCAGCAGCCCCAGCTGACAGGCTGGCACGTTAGTGAAATGCCTCCTCAGGAAGGGCTGGACTTTGAGCAGCTTTGCAGAGACAAATCCCAATTCCCCCTGACCTGAGACAGCTGGGGGGAACACTCTGGAGTTCTGCCATTAGTTGCCTGCTTAGCAATGCTACTGCAGGGACTGCTGAGCACCAGAGGCTTGAGGTTCTGGTTTCTGGTCAGCAAAGCCTTTGTTAGGAGAGGAAATACCCTTTTTTTTCTCTTTTGATAGTGTCTTGTCCAGAGAGACACCAACTAGCAGACAGAAGCATAAATCTGCTGGTGACCAGGGCTGCAAGCTCAGCTGCCACCGTGGCATCTCCCCCTTAATGAGCTGTAAGATGCAATTAGCCCCTCCTCAAACCCTGAGCAGGCCACCCCAGCTCTCTGCCTGGCCATGCTGCAAACACTGAGCAAAGCCAGCAGGGGAACTCCATGCAAGCCCAGACCACAGCACAGCACTCACAGGATCAGATCTTCCTCCTTCTCCACTTTGGCAAAAGTGGCCACTTTGTTCTTTAACAAGTACAAGTGCCCAGGACCTCCCTGCAAGAGAGACACACAGAGATGGGAACCCTGAGGAAAATCATCCTGGCTGCATTTTCTGTCCTGCCCAGCCATTCCTAGAGGTGCCACAAGGGAGCAGGGCAGTCCCACTTGGAACGCTCCACGGTGGGCACTCGCTCAGGGACACCCACACAGGGGCACCGTATGGGGTTGGACTCCCTGTGGGGAGAGGCTGAGGGAGCTGGGGGTGTTTGTGCTGGAGAAGAGGAGGCTCAGAGGTGACCTCAGCACTGTCTGGAAGTGCCTGAAGGGAAGTTGTGGCCAGCTGGGGGTTGGTCTCTTCTCCCAGGCACTCAGCAATAGGACAAGGGGGCATGGGGGGCTCAAGCTCTGCCAGGGGAAATTGAAGTTGGAGAGCAGAAAAAACTTCTTTGCAGAGAGAGTGCTCAGGGATTGGAATGGGCTGCCCAGAGAGGGGGTGGATTCCCCATCCCTGGAGGTTTTTCAGCTGAGCTTGGCCGTGGCACTGAGTGCCATGATCTGGTAAAGGGACTGGAGTTGGCCCAAGGGTTGGACTTGATGATCTTGGAGGTCTTTTCCAACCCAATCCATTCTATGATTCTATGATTTCCCAGGTTTTACTGTTCTGTGCCCACCTGGCTCTAGAAAGGCTCAATAATAGATGAAAATCGTCATTGTGGGTGGCTGGAGAGTCATAGGGAAGATAAGAAAGTCCCTGTCACCTGGGGACAAGGGACATCCCCTGTCACTTGGAGGCAGAGGAGAAGCTGAGAATAAAGGGATAAAAAGGAAAGGGATGGCACTGCAGGGGAACTGGGCTTGGGCAGCATAAACAGAGTGAGCACAACAGCAGGAAGGTTAAAAGCCACCATCTCCAGGGCAGTGTGTGGCAAACTTCCCATGCTGCAGCACAAGGAGGGAGTGCCAGGCAGGGTTCCCTCCTCACCTCTCACATCAAGGCTCCCTGCACAGCTGCTGGGGAAGCCTAAAACTCACCACCCTGGGGCACAGGAGACTGGGCAGGAAATCCCCAGCAAGCCCCAGAGCCAGCAGACCCTGACCCTGCCTCAGCCACAGCTCCAGCCTGTGCCCTGACCCCCCTCCTGCCTCCACTGGCCTCCAGACTGACCCACAACCTGCCCCACTGCCACACTGAAGCTGCATGGAAACAGTAACTGTGACACTGCAAGTGCTTGTTCCTGTCTCTGGAACACCCTCTCGAGGTCTGTGCTGCTGCTGCTTTGCCTGGGCTTCCCTGAGAGCAGCTGAGAATCAGCCCAGCCCTTGCCTTGGCCTCACTGAATCAGCCCTGATTTCCTGCGCCACAGCAGCTCCAGACTGCTCAGTGCCTGGGAAATGGGAAGTGAAAGCTGTGCACTGAACCTCACTCTGGAATATTGCCTCCTTTATGTCCTATTTTCCCTGGAGAAAAAGACAAATTTGTAACAAAACACCCAAACACTCAACAGCTTTCACCTACCTGGCAAAATATCAGCATCTTCCAGATTTTGCAGCCTTTGCGATAAATGTTAAGTTTCTTCTCTATTTCCTCTGAAAAAAAAAACAACCCCAAAAACATGTTGGAAAATACCAACCATGGAGGCATTTAAAAATTAATTGTATTTCTTTTCACTTTAGTCCTCAAGGCAGGAGGCTGAGCTGGGAGGGATGCTCAGCACCCACACACCACAGATGCTGTGGGAAGCAGCACCCAGGGTGTGCCAGGGCAGAGCAGGGAGGGTGCAGCACCAGGCACTGCTCTGCCCATGGCATTGGAGCAGCCCCAGCCCTCCTGACCCTCTGGTAATGCTGCCACCCACCAGAGGGTGCCCTGTGCCTCAGTCTCCCTGCCACAAACCAGGAGCTTGGCATAGAAAACAGGCAGAGAAGTGAAGGTTTGTTACAGCAGCACATCCAAGAGCAGTGACACTGTCAGGTGGCACTGGGGTGACACAAACACCCCTGTGAGTGGCAGCTGAGGCACAGGGCAGCAGAGGGACTGACAGATTGATGGGCTCCATTTACAATGGGCAGGAGGGGAGGGAAGGAAGTAACACTCACGTACCAAGGATGTCATCAAAGGTGGCATGTTCATGGTCCTGGAAGGCAGAGAGAGACACACAAAGGGTCACTGTCACTGCCCCAGCTCTCAGGAGGCTTTATGGGCTCTCATACTCCACACAACCCCATTCCCAGGCAAACAGAGGCTTCAAGAGCACAGTCACAGCAGCTGAAGGCTGGGAGTCACAGTAATCACCTCCCTAAATCACATTTCAGCCCAAAGCTGAAGGTTCAATGGTCCATGAAGACCAAATCCAGCCAAGGGCCTGAAGATGAAGGTGCAGACAGGTCCAAAGCAGACTGGCAGCAGATGCAATCAGCATCAGCAATGCCTGTTTGCCTCTTGGCCCACATTTTGCAGCCAGCCTGAGGCTTTACCCATGTCCCCGCTGGCTCCCAACACAGCAGGATCACCAGGACAACTGAGGACAACTGAGGACAACTGCACAACCCTCCAAGGACAGGGGGCAACAAGGCTGAGCCCCAGCAGCACTGCCTGCTGCCCAGGGACACTGGGCTGTCTGGGCTCTCAGTCCCAGCCTGCCCTTTCAGATTCAGTGAATTTAAAGTGATTTGGAAAAAGAGACCCAGCACTCCTTGCTGCTGTTTCAGGCCAGACTCCCAGAGAATGTAGTTAGTTGAATTAGAGACTCGTAGGGATGCAGCACAGCACGTGGGGTTTGAGTTCCACTGCCGAGCCCCGAGGTCCTGCTCATGCCAAGGATGAGCACCAGGAGGAGCCCTAAGCCTGGCAATGCACAGCTCTGCCTGTGCCCCAGCCTGCCCTGCCTTCCCTTGATGATCCTCCCAGGCAGCTTGGCTGGGCCTCAAGAGCCCAAGAACTCGCATGTGCCACTTCCACTCCACCTTCCTGTTCCCCCTACACCTGAACCCCGCCAAAGCCGAGTTCAACACACCCCCAGCCCCTTCCTGACAGCTTTTCCAAGCCCCATCAGTGCTTTGGAGTGACCACAACAGGAAGGGAATGAAAAAGCTGTCAGATGAAGCCTGTTCCCAGCCCCAGCAGAGTGCTGTACTCACATAGAGGATGGGGATGATGGAGGGGTCGTCCCTGCGGATAATGGTGGGGACATACTCTGCTTTGGGCACCTTGGAAGAAATGAGCTGGAAGAGGAAACAGAAGGTGCAACAGCATGAGAAGGCAGTACAGTGGGGACAGGAGCACATAATACATGCTAACAGGGCCCTGATCAGCAGTTCTCAGGTGTCACTCAAGCTGGCAGCTCATCCAGCCTCTCTGCATCCCTGTGGAAGGACTTCCAGCTTTTGGTCCACCACAGGGCCTGCCAGGTACCCCCACACCTCAGCTCCTTCACTCCCAACATGTGAGCACACAGCACTGCCTGAGAGAGAACAGTTTGGGAAGGAGAGACTGCTGTGTCAGCTGGAATGGCTGGATCCCAGCAAGGATCCTTCCCTGTGGCTGTGGGGAGTGTCCTGTGTCACCAGGAATGGCTGGATCCCAGCAAGGATCCCTCCTGTGCAGCCTCCCTGTGGTTGTAGGGACTGTGATGTGTCAGCAGGAATGGCTGGATCCCAGCAAGGATCCCTCCTGTGCAGCTTCCCTGTGGCTGTAGGGAGTGTGACGTGTCACCAGGAATGGCTGGATCCAGCAAGGATCCTTCCCTGTGGCTGTAGGGACTGTGATGTGTCCCCAGCAATGGCTGGATCCCAGCAAGGATCCCTCCTGTGCAGCCTCCCTGGTGGCTGTAGGGAGTGCAGGGAGTGTTCCCATGGCACCTGGCTGCTGGTGGGCACTGCAGCAGGCACCGGGGCCAGCCAAGGGCTGCCACTGCAGCAGGCACAGGGCCACAGGCAGCAGGAAGGTGCCTGGGAACTCTGGCTGAAGACTCAGCTGCTCCAGCAGCACCAGAGCCCGAGGAGATGGCCCTGGATGGGTCAGTAGAAGGCAGATGCCTTTGGGAACAAGGGCAGTTTGTGCTGTGATTCCAGGCACCTCCATCCCCCCCTGAGGGCTCAGAGCAGGCAGTGGTGCTGCTGGGCTGGGCAGTTCAGCCTGGGTCCCTACTGGGCTGGTGTCCAAGCCCCCCATCCCAGCAGGCAGCACATCTCTGCTCCAGCCACATGGGAGTCAGTGGGACAGCTCTGAAGCAGCACAACGTGGTCTCTGTGTATCTCCAGGGATGGACAACCATCACACACACAGCCCAGGGTGACAAAAAAATCCTGCTGTCTGATCTGACCTGGACACTCTGCCCTGAGGCTGCTTTTAGGGCGAGTCTGGGAACACACACAGACTGTCTCCATGTCCTTTGCTCTTCCCAGATCCCAAAAGAACCCATTCAAAGCCAGCACTGCTGTGCTGGACTGGCAGTGCTGCCCTGAGAACAAGTTGGAAACTGGAGACCCCATTTTGCCTTGTGCATGTGGCCAAAGAAGGGAAGTGTCACAACCTGCTCTTGTGTGCCAAGCCCCAGGCAGAGCAGGGAGCACAGGGGGAGGCCTGGCATCAGCAGGAAGTATCCCAAGGGATAACATGCAGCTCCAAAGTAAACCAGGCAAATAACAACAGGAGGGAGAGACTGCTGGGAGCAGGGACACAGGTCTCTGCTCTCAGGGTTAACAGGACTCAGGCTGACTTGATTCAGTGTTGGTGTCAGTCCTGCCCTGATCTGCACTACAGGTCCTTCCCTCTGCTTTCCTTTCCACACGTTATTCCCAGCAATAACACCTTGTCATGTCTTGGCTGCTCTCTGAGTGACCCTCACACACATCTGAGGTGTTGTCTATACAACAGATCTGCCTCTTCCCATGAGGATCCTGAACTCAGCAGCTCTGAAAGAACAGACAGAGCCTGAGCAGACACAGACAGATGAGCTGGAAACCCTCACCATGATTTTTGGTGGGATAAAGTCTTCTCCATCACACGCCATGGCTTCAAGTTCCTTTTCTGCTTCCCAGTTCAAGTCGAAGTCCCCGTCCAGAGTGCCACAGGAATCCTGAAGGTCATGGCCTGCCAGAACACAGTGGGCATTACAAGGGCACAACAGCTTTCCCCTCTCCAGGCCTGGCAGCTCCCTCACAGGAGTGCCCCAAGCCACCAGACTGGTGCCCTCCTGCCTTCCCCAGAGCGACAGAAACCACACTTTGGGGCTGGTGCCTCCACACAGACAGACGTGGAACGAATGGAGAGTGCACAGAGAGCTCCACACACAGCCCAGACCTTCACCACTCTCACATCCCCGAGCTCAGCTCCCACAACAGCCACCCTGTCATTCCAGAAGTGGAGGAGGAGACAGAAGACAGAACACAGACAGACTCTCTACACTTCAGCATTGCCAAGCTGATAAGCAAAGTCCAAAGACTTCAAAGCTGGTCTCTTTGTAGTAATTACTGCTCTGGCTACATATTTTGAGGGATTATAAAGAACATCTGCCTTGCTGGTCAGTGATCCCGGCAGAGGACTCTCGACAGCTGCAGCAAACACAGGCATGTTGCAACAGTAGACTTGAATTTGCTCTCCAAATGGACCTTACCTGTTGGCCTTCCATGCCTCCTGGGGAAAAAAACATCTGGAAGGAATATAATTGACCATTAAAGGTTAAAAATAGAGATGGCTCCTGGGCTGAGGAGAGAGAACCGAGATGCCTTTGGGGATGTCCAAGTGCCTGGAGCCTGCCTGACCCACGGCTCTTCCACTGGCCTCTGCTCAGCTGAGGGGGCAGGGAGGGAGCAGAGTGCCAAGCAGCAACCAGGGCATGTTTTGAACCTGCCCTGCCTTCCACACACCTCCCCCTGCACCTGGCACAGCTGGCAGGGCCAGAGCTCATGCCTGCCTGGCAGGTCAGGTCATTTCATTAGTGAAATCCGTTTCAACACAGGCAAACTCATATCCACCAAGTTCCTGCCCACAGGCTTCCAATAAAATCTGTGTAAAACAGCCACTCCCTCTAGAAGAATACAGTGGGAAGATGCTGGCATTTCCTCCTGTCAATTAACACCACAGCATCTCAGTCCCCACAAGCAGAATGTGGCAGCACTGCTGGGGATTCCCAGAGGAATTCCTGGCAGCCCAAATGAAGATCATCACCTACCACGCTATGACCTGTGCAGGCAGCAAGGCTAGAAAATCAAAGCTCCATCTCAGAGAGCACTTCAGTTGTGTTCTTGAGCTATTCCAGCCTAGGGAAGAGCTCAGAAGGGGCTCCTGCATGGGAAGCCAAGTCAGTCCCACTATGGTGAAGGTAGGCTTGGACTGGTGAGCTTCCAGGTAGGTTGTTTTTGTCCCAAGCAAATCAGGGATGATGGGAACAGAGAGAGCTGTACCACTGGGCATCCTTTGGCATCTGCTCAATAACCTGAGGTTGGATGGGCTGTGCTCTACAAACAACTGGAGGTACACACAGATGAACAGGTACAGACACCTGGAGCGCTGCGTGCTCCCATCTCAGGAAACTCAAAGGATCACAGACAGGACAGAAGGGCACAGAGGAGTTACCCCAGTGGGACTCCAGTCAGCACCTCCACTGGAGGAAGCCCAGAGGACTCAGAACTCACTTTCTCGAGAGTCATGGAAGGAATCAGCTTTGATGGGAGTCGGGTCACTCCAGGACCTGCTGAAGCTCCTCTCGCGCCGTTCGGCAAAGGCTAGGACAGAACCAGAGCACGGCATTAACACATCCCACAGCACCTCTGCTGCTGCCACCAAACAAACAGCCAGTGGATTGCCACCAAAGCCACACAGCACAGAATCCCCTGGGCTGCTCCTTCCACTTGCCAAACGTGAGTCCTTTCCACACAGCAAACAGGGGTCTCTCAGGACGGGGTGGGTAACACAGAAAAAGAACGACACGTGATGCTCTCTCCTTGAAAGCACATGGAGGAAGATGCCCTGCACAGCTAAGGACCTGTGTGACCAGAAGAAGGCAGCAGTTCTCCAGTCAGTTCTACTTACACTACAATCAGAACTGGACCAAACAGCAGCACGGGAATGTCTCTGGAAAGCTCATCCTTTCTAACTTTTGTTGTGAAAGAGGAAATCCTTCAGTCTTTGCTTGCCTGCCACTCTTGAGAGCACTACCTGTGGTTTGGGGTTTTTTCCCAAGGAGTCTTGCATTGTTTGTACTGGCATTTCCCAAGCAGAATCCAGGGAGCTTGGCCCAGCTGGCTGCACCACAGGCACATTCCTGGGCACTGCCAACCACCACGTCTGACTTGGCAAACCCGTATGAGAGCCATTATGCCGAGATTAACAGCCACTTGTAGCCACTCATGCCCATTTCTGGTGGCAGGCAGGGAGTCTGGAGTAACAGCAGCCCAGGAATACACTGCAGGTCTGTGCCACAAGAGCAACCTGTCCCCTCCTGCAGCATGTCCAGGGTGGGTGTCCAGGGAGACGAATCACATCTTCAGTTCTTCGGGTGATCTCCATCCTCAGTTTGCATTCAAAACCAGGTATTTAGATATTGTGCACAGGAAGAAAGCTTTGAAAACATGACCCGAGGCAGAGACATGCCTGAGCTTCCCGACGGCCCCGGGGGAGGTGAGCCCTGGCCACGTCAGGCTGTGCTCACTCAGATGCCAATAACGACTCTGCAAAGGGCAAAGCTCTTTGCTGATCACTTCCCACGGCACGGGAGAAAGGAAAGAATGCAAATTGATCTCAGCAAAGCTCTGCTGTGGGCAGTGTGCACATGATGCCTGGCCAGGGGGTGGGAAGAACAAGCTGTTTTCCATGCTGGAGCAATCCTCAGCTCTGGGGAGCAGGTTACACCACTCTCAGCCCCTTCCACAGCCACTCTCAGCCCCTTTCACAGCCAAAAGGAGCTGCCCCAACCAAGCTATGAAGGAGTGTTGCCTTCTGCAGGAAAAGGGAACTGCCATTTCTAAGAGGGGATTTCTTCCCCAGTGAGGCACAGCACTCCCTTATTTCCCCCTTGTTCCAGTCTTCTCCCTGTTCCTCTTCTATCTCACAGACTTTCACAGAATCACAGACTGTTCTGAGTTGGAAGGGACCCACAAGGATCATCAAACTCCAACCCTTAAGTCAATGGCCCACACAGGGGATTGAACCCATGACCTTGGCATTATTACAGCCAAGTTTTAACCAACTGAGCTGATCTCCCTTCCATCATCCTCTCAGCTCCCACCAGGCAACTTTCCCCCAGTCCTGCTGTGGAGGTGGCAGAGGGGCAGGGGAGGAGAGGACAGCCAGCAGAATGCCTGGCACATGGAGCACTGCCCATGCCAGCAGCCACAGCTGGTCCCAGCTGCAGAGGGAGGCCAGGCAGAGCTGAACTCCCAGCCTGGGTTCTCCTCACAGGGCTCCACATCAGTGACCACCACAACCCACAGACAGGGCAAGGATGCTGCAGCTTTCCTTCCACTCCTTGTTCCAGAGAGTCCTTGGAAACAGCTTTCAGGCTGCTTGGAGACATCCACATGTCCTGGAGACTTGCAGCAACCTGGTCTTTTTTGTAGGATAACTGGCACCAGCGGGTCAAATGCTCTCTGTGGCCCGATGCCAGGTCCTGTCCCCCCACACCTGCAGGTGACAGAGGTCCCCAGTGCCACCAGCACACAGCCCAGCCCCTCCCAGCCAGGCTCCCAGCTGCTCACTTACTTTGTGCTTTAACCCTTCTGCTCCCCACCATGCGCAGGTGCTTCCGAAAATTCCTGCAAGAAAAGCCAAACACAACCTTTGAGAAAGGGAATAGAAAGCAACACCTGGGCCCAGCAGGGCTGAAGAGAATGGGAGGGAAAAAATAAAATGGGGCCGATGGTGTGTTTGCTTCTGGGCTTTCAAAAGCCACAAGTCAGGTGTCTCCAGCCCTCACTGACCCAGTGCTGGGCATGGTCATGTTTGCCAAGAGTGGGGCTGTTCTGGGCACCCTGGGATGGGGTAAAAGGGGGTCCTGCATGGCACCCCCTGCTTACCCTTTCCTATGATTAAGGCACACCTTGCCCAGGCTGGGAATGTTCCCTCTTTTCCTGGTACAGAGCAGTACCTGCTCCCCTCTGTCCTGCTTCAGGAGTGTGGGGTGCCCAGGCTGTGCCCTGCCAGGCTCTGCCCTGCCAGGCTCTGCACACACCCTGCTCATGGCTCTGCTCATTCCCAAACACAGCAGCTGCTGAACAATCCCACCTGTGTTGGTGGCAACCACACAGCCCCTGCTGCTCTCCAGGGCAAGGAGCTGGGGAAGAACTGAGGTGGGTGCTCCCTCCTTGAGCAGCAGCACTGAGGGATGCTGGCTGTGCCCAGGGACCTGCCCTCTGCTGCAGATGCCACCCCACCACATGCTGCCCTGCCCAGGACTCACAGGCAAGGCCAGAGGGGCTGCAGAGCACAGACCCAGGGAAAGGCCCATGGAGGGGAAGCCCTGGGGAGCAGCTACATCCCAGAGCCAGGTCTGTGGAAAGCAGAGTGTCCTGGCCACCCCTGAGAGGCCACAGCAAAGGGACTCTCTGTCCAGCCCCTTGGAGAGCAAGGGACTCATTTCCCTTAGTTTCTCATCACTCACCAAGGCAGGAATAGGACAGGAATCAAACAGGACACAGAAGAGACAGAGTGAAGAGCAGCACACAGACTACCAAGAGAAGAGTCACCTCTCCATGAACCCTGCCTGGTCAGGGTGGCTTCACCCTGCAGTGCAGCCCCAGGCAGTCAGGGAGCCTTCCTGGGCTCCCCTGTGCCCCCCACCACCCAGCGCAGACACCACAGGGACCACAGCTGGGGACAGGGGGCAGTGACAGGTCGTTCTGGCTCACACACGGGTTAGTGGGATGAGAAGGACATGTTCCAACCATGCAGGGGCTTTAGCACTGGACTAAGAGACACTTCCAGCACCAAGGTGAAGGTGTTCACAGAAACCTGGCTCCATCTGCTCCTGGACATCATGATCCACACAGCCCCAGCCTTTATGGGACAGCACTTAACCCAACCTCACCTTCTGTGCTTCCCCACTTAGCCTCTGGAGCTCTTGTTATCCTCAGGATCCTAATTCAGCAGCTCAAGATAAAAAACTGGCAGCTGGGAGCAACACCCTTCCATGCCAAATTTCCATCTGCACTTGGGTTATTAATGTTTTCCAAGGATTTATTACATCTGTAATTGAGTGCATGAAGATTCCCTGCTGTGGATCAGAAAACTGCCCCTTTAGACACGTCCACAAACACAGGCTGGGCTGGCTCCATGTACATACAAAGCCCCAGGACTGACAGTGGGGTCTGCCTTACTGTGCATTACAGTCAAATCCAAATAAATGCAACATTTTAAAAGAACCAGGGCTGTTCTTTACACACACACAAAAAGTCTTACATATAGGGAAGGGACTGGAGCACAAGTGCTGTGGGGAGAGGCTGAGGGAGCTGGGGGTGTTTGTGCTGGAGAAGAGGAGGCTGAGAGGTGACCTCAGCACTGTCTGGAAGTGCCACATCAGGGAAGTTGTGGCCAGGTGGGGGTTGGTCTCTTCTCCCAGGCACTCAGCAATAGGACAAGGGGGCACGGGGGGCTCAAGCTCTGCCAGGGGAAATTGAAGTTGGAGAGCAGAAAAAACTTCTTTGCAGAGAGAGTGCTGAGGGATTGGAATGGGCTGCCCAGAGAGTGGGTGGATTCCCCATCCCTGGAGGTTTTTCAGCTGAGCTTGGCCGTGGCACTGAGTGCCATGATCTGGTGACGGGACTGGAGTTGGCCCAAGGGTTGGACTTGATGATCTCAGAGGTCTTTTCCAACCCAATCCATTCTATGATTCTATGATTCTATGACATAACTCATCAGAATTAAAATCTTTGTTGTCTGCTGTGAGCCCAAGATCAAACAAGGCACTGAGTACCAATATTAATTGCCAAGGCCCCTGTTACATCCTTTGGGATTTTGCATTTTGGAGTAAAATCTACTTTTCTGTTAAATGCTCAGCTGTCCTTTCCACAGAGGAGACTCTGCAGACCCTGAGGTCTGAGGCTACAGAAGAATTCTGCTCCCAGCTGCCTGCACAGCTTGGGCTCTCCCATGAGACCTAAATCCTGTCTCCTAAATTCCACTGAGAGCAGCTCCAGGGAGAATCCAGCTGCTCAGGGTTAACCACCACACTAAATGCTTAGAGACAAAGGCCTTTTGCTCCTCCTCTTCTCCTCTAGAAAAAACAGCACTTTAGAAAGGAGTTGCAAGCCTGAGACTGGTGCTTAATGTGGGCATCCTGTGGGCATCCAGAGCCTCCATCCCAGGGCACCTCCAGGGTCTCCATCCCAGGGGCACCTCCAGGGTCTCCATCCCAGAGGTCGCTCCAGGGTCTCCATCCCAGGGGTCCCTCCATGGTCGTCATCCCAGGGATCCCTCCAGGGTCTCCATCCCAGGGGCACCTCCAGGGTCTCCATCCCAGGGGCACCTCCAGGGTCTCCATCCCAGGGGTCCCTCCATGGACGCCATCCCAGGGATCCCTCCAGGGTCTCCATCCCAGGGGCACCTCCAGNCACGGCCGTCATCCCGGGGACCCCTCCAGGGCCTCCATCCCAGGGGCCCCTCCAGGGTCTCCATCCCAGGGATCCCTCCAGGGTCTTCATTCCAGGGATCCCTCCAGGGTCTCCATCCCAGGGATACCAGCAATCCTGCCAGCTGCCCAGGCTATGCTTGCATGGCACAGCCAAAGTGCCGTCACTGCTGTGCCACCTCCTCTTTGGGACAGATAAACACACATGGGCTCCTGCTGGGCAGCCGTGCCTGGCCCTTCAGTGGGCACAGGAGGTGCAGGGATGTCCTGGCACCCAGCATAGGGATGGCACAGGAGGGGCAGTGATGTCCTGGCACCCAGCATAGGGATGGCACAGGAGGGGCAGGGATGTCCTGGCACTCAGCACAGCGATGTCCTGGCCACAGGAGGTGCAGGGATGTCCTGGCACCCAGCACAGGGATGGCACAGAAGGGGCAGGGATGTCCTGGCACTCAGCACAGGGCTGGTACCACTCTAATGACCCTCTGTTTGAAATACACTGTCTATTTGTTTAGAGTGTCTTCAGTATTGATTTTTATTTCTCTTCATTCTTGTTTAAAAAAAAAAACACGCTGCCCTTGAGCTGCTAAAAAAAAAATAAAAAGGCTGCCTGGCAATTTCCCAGCTGAGAAAACCTGATGTGCTTCTCCCACTTGGTTTTGAAGAGTGCTGAAGTCATCATGGCAGTTTTTAAGCAATGACACAAATGCTGTGTTTTCCTTTTTAGCAGGCTGCCAAAATACACCAGCCTTGGCACATCTTAAAAAACAAACCAGCTCTGCCTCCCACTGTGGGGAAGGGATGTGCCACAGGAAACCTGCAGAGGGAAACCAGGCCCTGCTGGAACACATGCACAAGGAACTAGTCCCCATCTCCCTTTTTTCCCTTCTTGTCACTAGAGATGTTAATTTTGCCTAAGTCTCAGATTTTTGAGGTGGATTTTTAGATGCAGCAACAGCACATAAAAGTATTCAGCCAACCTCAACCAAATTCCTGCCCATGGCAGAGGGTTTGGAACTGGATATTATTTAAAGTGCATTCTAACCCAAACCATTCCATAATTACAGGAAATCCCAAGTATTTGGGAGAAGGCTGGAAAAACTCCATTTTAGATTTTTCAAATATCTCTGGTTTTTTGCCTAAGGCACAGATCACGTATACTGTATTTGGAAACTTCACAGTGTTCTTTGACAAGATGGATGTCCCAGTTCAGCAGGTGG
>VWZD01000626.1:2442-19770 GCA_013396695.1 Sakesphorus luctuosus
CTAGATCTAATGTTAGTTATAAAACTTGTTACCATCCAAGATCAAGGGAAAGTATTTTCAAACAGAAAACCCCCCACAGTTATTCAGTCTTTAACACTGGTTAATTTCAGAACAGACCCACAGGTGAAGGAAGTGTTTTTTCTTTCAAAAATCAGGTATAAGCGTCTATTATGGTTTCAGACCAGCTGGAAGCTAAGCATCACAGGGTGGAACAGGGAGGAGAATCAAAAGGAAAACTTGTAGGTGGAGATAGTAGCAGTTTAGTAATTGAAACAAATTGAAATAAAATTATAATTATAAATAATAATCATGATAATAAAGAGAAATAAAACAAGTGATGTAGAATAAAATTGCTCACTACCTGCTGACTGATGCCCAGCACCCTTCTGGGTAACTGCCCCAGTTTATATCCTGGGCATGACATTCTCTGGTATGGAATACCCCTTTGGTCCATTCAGGTCACCTGTCCCGGCCATGCTCCCTCCCAGTATCTTGTGCAGCTCCTCACTGGCAGAAAATGAACCACTGACAAGTTTTTGTCTGAGGNCTCCTGGCTTCTTTGTCCCGCTTCTTTGAATGCCTATAAGAGGTATTTGTTAGCTTCTCTATTGTTTTCTTTCATGAGAGTTGTGAAAATTTATTATTCAAGCAAGCAGATTTACTAATATAATACATAACCAATGCTCAGATTCTTCAATTCCAGGCTTATCTGTGGATCAAATGGAGGTATGTCTTTCAGTAGAGACATTGCAATACAAACAGCTGTAAATCATATGGAAACACACAGATGTTTAGCAAACAGTTAAATTACATAGAGAACAGACTCTGGAATCTTACTTGGATGTATTTGTAATACAAGCAGGTCCCTATTTATGTTGGAGCCTCTCAAGCATCAGAACTCCATAAATAATAAAGCAGACCCATGTGAGTAATTTTAAATAGTTAAAGCAGATGGGCAGAAGCTGAATGCAGCTAAGTTGCAAGGCATAAGAGCTGGAAATAACATTTGGAAAATGACCAAAGATTTTGCCAAAGAAAGGCAGCCTTCTGGATATCTCGACATCCAGGGTCGGAATCTCTTACTTCTATTTTCAGTAGAAAAACCACCCTCTGCAACAAATAATATATGGAGGAGTTCCCTTCCTGTGGGCATAGTCTGGTTAGCAGTAAACAATTGTCACTATGATATACCCGTGTTCAATCGTCTATTTCATTTTTTAACTACCTGCTCCAACAGAAATAGTTGAAATGAAATTATATCCCAAGGATAAATGTCCACTGTTTGGAAACATTTGCATCTCAGTGTTTATGTTGAGTAATTGTCTGGCTTTCTTGGCTTTCATCCAGCAGCAGGAGACTGTTATCCTGGGACAGAATTGTATGGTAATTACATTATCCCTTAATTAAAATATTGCATGGGCTCCAAAGCTAAATGTTGTGTCTGTCCTATTCTCAAGCTGAACTGCATGAATGACCCTGTAATTCCAAGTGGCAGCCTCTGTACATCAAAACTGCTATCTGCTCTCTTGACATTGTGTCATTCATCATCCCAGTGGACCCAGCCCTGAGCTTACCAAAAGCATTGGAAATACTTCTGCCTACTTCACAAGGACAAGAAACAAATCCAACCTAGAGAAACTGAATTTCCTGTTCAAATCAGTGATTATGTTTTGTACTTGTTTTTCATTTTCATATTGTTTTTGATAATACAGCATATTTTGCCAGAAGAATAGAAATCTCTCAATGTCACTCATCTATATAGAAAAAAGCATTGCATTCTACCAAGGATTTGATTAAAAGACTTACAATTAGGTTTTCTGTTTCCTTTGGGATGGAACTGATAGTTTTGTCCTTGTCCTGTTAAGCAAACCAGCTAAAACTATTTATTACATATTTGCTGATATAGTAACATCTTTTGCTCTGACCCACTAGTTAGAAGTGATCTTTATTTGTAATATAAATTTTCTTAGCTGTTCTAGATCTAATGTTAGTTATAAAACTTGTTACCATCCAAGATCAAGGGAAAGTATTTTCAAACAGAAAACCCCCCACAGTTATTCAGTCTTTAACACTGGTTAATTTCAGAACAGACCCACAGGTGAAGGAAGTGTTTTTTCTTTCAAAAATCAGGTATAAGCGTCTATTATGGTTTCAGACCAGCTGGAAGCTAAGCATCACAGGGTGGAACAGGGAGGAGAATCAAAAGGAAAACTTGTAGGTGGAGATAGTAGCAGTTTAGTAATTGAAACAAATTGAAATAAAATTATAATTATAAATAATAATCATGATAATAAAGAGAAATAAAACAAGTGATGTAGAATAAAATTGCTCACTACCTGCTGACTGATGCCCAGCACCCTTCTGGGTAACTGCCCCAGTTTATATCCTGGGCATGACATTCTCTGGTATGGAATACCCCTTTGGTCCATTCAGGTCACCTGTCCCGGCCATGCTCCCTCCCAGTATCTTGTGCAGCTCCTCACTGGCAGAAAATGAACCACTGACAAGTTTTTGTCTGAGGGTAATCACTATGCAGAAACAGCCACAATGTCAGTGTGTAATTAACATTATTTTCACACGGAATCCAGAACACAGCACTGGACCACCTACTAAGAAATTAACTCTCCCAGATGAATTCAGGACAACATCAGACATCAATTTCCCTCTATTATTCTATCTCTGTTTCCTGCTTAGAATATCATGTTATTTGCTGAAATAAACATAAATTCCAGAGGTGAAATGCTGTAGTTATATGTCTTAAAAATATAAACAATTTTGAGAAATACATTTGCTTACTCATGCAGAGATACTTGCAAATCCACACTCAGTAAATAAATGTAATTCAGTGTTGTCATAGTGAGTAAGGTTGCTTAAATATAGAAGATATCTGCATTAGTTCAACTGCAAATGACAGTTGTGTTAGTCACAGGCATCAGAAACCTCCTGAATCTTCTGTCAGTCTGCTAGGTTTTATTATTTTCTTCTCCTTCTCATGCTGAGCCTTTTGTCCTTTAGTAGATATATGAAGAATCAGCCACAAATATTCTCTTTTTGCAGCATGAACTATTTTATCCTTTTATCTCGGATACTGATTTTGAGAGCTTCTACTGAGATCCTGTGCAGCAGACAGATCTGTTATTTGAAGTCTCTCCTGCGCTTAGTCTGTAATATCCAATGCAAGGGGTGGTGCTGGATTTCAGAACAGGCTTCTCAAACTGGAGTCAGCCTGCAGCAACCAGGACTGTCAAAGGTTTTATGAGAGATTAAGCAAAGGTATAAATAATAATAGCAATAACAACAACAACAACGATGATGATAATAATATAAGTATTCGTAAAAATTGTACCCACAAACAATAGAAGCATCTTAAAGGGCCATAAGGCCATTCTTGGTAATTCCTGGGTTTGTCTAAGAAGATGTAAGTCAATGAAGAACTCTCAGATATTTGGTAACAATCCAAGTCTCCTTTCATTTCTATATCACAAAAAAGTACTGGATAAAAGTACTTTTAAAAGTACAAGATATTGTTAGTTTTCATTAATGCAGTTGACATGACAAAGAGGCCAGAATCACTGTCCCACACAGCTAAGAAGAGAAGCAGAGCATCCCAACTTATGTAATTATAAAAGTTCTAGTGAAAATAAATCACAGCAACACTTTTTTCTTTCTTTTTTTTCTTTTGTTAAATATAATTCAGAGTCCAAATGGTTATACAGATTTAGAAAGTCTGGAACCAAATTCAAACTCTCAGGTGAAGCCTCTCTGTGAAAATTGTGATGAACTTTCTGTGGACCAGGATGGTATATTATGACAATGCCTTCTGCTGAAGGTTCCTTTGAATATTGAACCACATCCAGTAACTTGTCTCTTAAGGCAGTGCTGATAACTGAAGCAGCTTAAATCTGATAAATTTTAATATCAGGGTTCTTCGCTCACATTTTTGGAAACAGTTTACATATGGAGCTCTCCAAGTATTTTGTTTATCTAATAATTTTCTTCATAATGCTTTGTTAAATATAGAGTTTATTGAGAGTTTTTGCATTTAATTAGAAAAATATATACAGCTTCCCCCTTTTAATGCTCTCCCAAACCTGTGGACTACAAAAATAACTCTTTAGCTGAGAGTCTCCAGCCATTAAAAACTAATTGATGCCATCTTGTGGTATAAAAAGGAAATACAAAAACAGTCAACCCAGTCTTAGCACACATCTTCTATAATTGTGCTCTTGCTTTTTCTCTACCACTACGTGAATGACATTTTGTTACAGTTCACAGTCTAGCTCAGTTCTGCAGTTGAAAAATGTTACTTTAAAAGAATAATTTAAGACATCTTCTGAAAATGAACAATCTGTAATACCTACTATGATCAAGTAAAACAGGAAACACAGAGCAAACAGTTAATTTTACCCTACAGCTTTATTCCTTGAAACATTTAAGATAAAAGAAAAATTATGAAAAGGCTCTGTTTGATGTTGACATCGCTGTGTTAGCACAAAACTTGGCAGAGGCACACACTCAATATTCAGTGGAAGTACTTCTCTTTAAGTGCAATTCCCAGTGACCTTTGATTTCCATCTTCTTATCAGAACGAAGTCGAGAGGTTTTTTCCTTAGAAAATTTCATGTCGGTTTTACCATAACATCCACAACATGGTTTACAATGCTACCTAACTGCCACCAGGAACTGACATATTATGTGGTGAAATTTACCTTCCACCTGTGATTCACAGACATCCCAAAGTGGAATTAAAGTCCCACTGTGTCACCACATTGTCAAAATCCCACCCTAATGCTTTTAATTGTCCATCATTTTAGTGACATCCTTGCAATAAGGTAACAAGCAAAAAAAAAAAAAAGAGGTATTACAATATCTTATTTCCTTTGAGTGTCTGGGAGCCCTGAGACTCAGAAATGCCATAAAGACCCTTATCCTGGGCTAGACTATCTTTTTTCCATATTAAATTTTTGGGAGAATATCATATGGGAAATTACCTATGGAGTAGTTGCATGAGGAATAGAGAAAGCTTGGCCCTTCTGTAGGCAAGTTTGTGACACGCTTTGGTTATGCATTTCCATCTTCTTAATCTTGCTTGTACTCTTTTAATCCAGTTTCAATATCAAATCATGTCCTAGCTCTTTCCAGGAAATCCCTTTAAAACTGTGCCCTGCTATTCCAGAAGAGAATCATAGAATCATAGAATGGATTGGGTTGGAAAAGACCTCCAAGATCATCAAGTCCAACCCTTGGGCCAACTCCACTCCCTTTACCACATCATGGCACTCAGTGCCACGGCCAAGCTCAGCTGAAAAACCTCCAGGGATGGGGAATCCACCCCCTCTCTGGGCAGCCCATTCCAATGCCTGAGCACTCTCTCTTCAAAGAAGTTTTTTCTGATCTCCAACTTCCATTTGCCCTGGCAGAGCTTGAGCCCCCCGTGCCCCCTTGTCCTATTGCTGAGTGCCTGGGAGAAGAGACCAACCCCCACCTGGCCAGAACTTCCCTTCAGGCAGTTCCAGACAGTGCTGAGGTCACCTCTGAGCCTCCTCTTCTCCAGCACAAACACCCCCAGCTCCCTCAGCCTCTCCCCACAGCGCTTGTGCTCCAGTCCCTTCTCCAGCCTCGTTGCTCTTCTCTGGCCCCGCTCCAGCCCCTCAATCTCTTTCCTCAACTGAGGGGCCCAGAACTCAACACTCAAGGTGTGGCCTCACCAACACAGAGTACAGGGGAATAGTAGTAGAAAGACAAGTTCTGCACTATGCTCTTTAATTCACAAAGTCTTGCAGGAATGTTGTGATATAATATATAGTCCCTCTGAGTCCTATCAACATTTTGGTAACACCAGCACCTTCCCAAAGAAAAGCAGGGGAAACCTTAGTTCAGTAAAGGGTACATGGCAGGGACATTTGGGGTGACATTTTCATATTTACTCTGGTCAGAGTTTTCTCCCCTGCCAAGATTAGAACACTGTTTCTTTCACAAGGCTCCATAAGGTACAGGACCTCTCCTTTCTGTAATTCTGTGAACCCCTCCATCTTTGTGAAAATCACTGCTCCTCTTGGTTTTCATTCTCTGTGAAGACAATTGGCACAGTGCAAATCTATGGTCTGAAATCACATGAAACACACAACAGCTAATTCAAAGAATATTTCAGGTGTTTGTCTTCACAGAATTGTGCCTTGCAAATGCTTCCTAAGTAGCTGACTATATGCTTGAGGATGTCAATAGGCCATTTTCTAGTCAGGTCCTCGCACTTGAAAACACACTTACTATCCCATCTTGCTTCCAAGAATTTTAAAGCAAATGTGACAGAGATCTGGACTGTTCAAAAGGGTCTAAACACCCAGTGTTTGTTTTGTTCCTAGAATATGAATTTTTTACTCCAAATTTGGCTCTTAGTGTCAATATCTAAATGGTGCAAATGGAAACTGAATGAAGAAAACTTAATGGCTGGAATACCTGTCTAGTGGCACTGCAGTCTCCATGGGGAAGGAAAGATAGAATATATTTGTCAGCTGTTTTTTCAAATTCGAAATCAAAGATGCAGCTGTACTGAATAGTTTTGTCTTCCTTTGTCCATGATGGAAAAAAAAATCCTATGCCTGAAAGGGCTAAAAATAATCATGAAATGAGAACCAGTGCAGCAGGTAGTTGCATAAAAAACCGGGAATGATTATGAAAATGTGAAGATTATTTATTCTGAATGTTTCTTAGCAAAAACCTTTATTTTTTAGTTTCAAATAACATTTTTCATTAAAAGTTAATCATCATTCCACAGAACCATAAAGCCTTAAATCAGATGCCACCTGATTTACTCTGTGCTTTAAATCTCTTTAGTTATACCTTCAACATGTCCAAGTAAGGTTTGGTTAACTTAGTCCTAAGGACCTCCATGTTGCAAACACCACAGCAACATCAGGAAATCTGTTCTCATTCCTTACAGGCTTCATTGTTGACCCACTTATTCCATTGTTTACCCCAAAATGTTCTCTGCAGCAAGTGTCCATTATCTTGGATGCTCAGTACAATTTTTTCCTTTCCTTTTAGGAAAAGCCTTTGCAAGTTTTATTCCCCTTGACTTTTCTTTTCCTCCACCTGTTCAAACTCCCCCTGTAGATCACACTTACAAGGCCTTGGAATATCTCTGTAGCTGTCATCCTTATTGATCCACATGTCCTCTGAAGCATGGTGCCAATATGCCATATCAATTCCCAAATATCTCACTAATGCAGTATAGAAGGAAAAGACCATTTAATGTCCTCAAATCTTCTTCTTCTTTCTGTTTAACCTGTATTGTTTTTTCCCCCCCACCCTCACCCCCCCACTATATGGCACAACGCACAGGGTCAGCTTTGCAAACCACCATGAACTCACATGGTGTTCTAGAAAACATTTACACAAGCAGTTGGCTCACATTCTCCATTTGTGCAGCTGCCAGTTTCAGACTACACACAGGCTAGTAAATTTGGACCTACAGGTTTTGTAGCTGGTTTTGTTATTTTGTCCTTTGCCCCCACCGACTCCCCCTCCAAATGAGTTCTCCAGTGTATAAGATTATTGCTCATTCTCACACAGTTGTCCTGTATATTTGAAGGTCTATATTCTAGTTCCATTACATGTAATTAGAATGATTATATATTTTCTGTAAATCAAAGAGAGCACAGAGTATTTTCAGGAAGTTAGAGGAAGCCTGAAATACTAAACTGTCTTTGTCAACAACCAATTTTCCCCCAGTTTTTCAGGTGCTGGAAAAGCTACCTTCAATTTAGAGGAGTCTCCATATGCAAGTTTACAAAACTTCCTTCCTGACAGTTAGTTGTAGCTATAAGTAACCCATCTCATTAGCAGGATCAAGCAGAGACTCTCTAAGATCTCTTTGGCTTCCACAAATGGAGTCTTCTTTGCACGGCCAGGTTTCACTCTAATGGGGAGAGGCTGAGGGAGCTGGGGGTGTTTGTGCTGGAGAAGAGGAGGCTCAGAGATGACCTCAGCACTGTCTGGAACTGCCTGAAGGGAAGTTCTGGCCAGGTGGGGGTTGGTCTCTTCTCCCAGGCACTCAGCAATAGGACAAAGGGGCACGGGCTCAAGCTCTGCCAGGGGAAATTGAAGTTGGAGAGCAGAAAAAAATTGTTTACAGAGACAGTGCTCAGGCATTGGAATGGGCTGCCCAGAGAGGGGGTGGATTCCCCATCCCTGGAGGTTTTTCAGCTGAGCTTGGCCGTGGCACTGAGTGCCATGATGTGGTAAAGGGAGTGGAGTTGGCCCAAGGGTTGGACTTGATGATCTTGGAGGTCTTTTCCAACCCAATCCATTCTATGATTCTATGACACTGAGAATCTCTGAATTTGTTTCCTATGAACTAAAACGAGGATACTGCACGGTTAAAAGGGTAGATGGTGCAGGAAGCTTGTCGTGTACTACAAGTATGTTTGCATTTATTTCCTAATATTTGCTATGCAAAGGTTCAGGGTTACAAAACTGGACAACCTCTGATAAAATTCTTCTATACATGTGGGATATGCCTTTAAATTTTACTAAGGGCAACTGATATGTCAGGCCTTTTTTAAAGACGCTGGTATTTAGTGGAGGTTGTATAGAGGAAAAGTAAGATTCAAAGTAGCAAATATACTCTATAAATGAAAACAGGACACCCTGAGAACTTCTTAAAGGTTGTCAAATAATAACTGAAATCTCCCAAGTGTAGTGTACTTAAAAATGAAGCATTAATTGACATAGAGCCAAAGGCATTATATTAAACAAAACATAAAACAAAATAAAAATTGTGGAATAATGTGGTGGCTTGCTGACAATACTTTAGGAAACAATGAATTTTGGTTGATGCCAGAACAATAACATCTTCCCCTGTAAGACAAAAGGTACCCCTTAGCAGAAGAGAGGATTGCATTTGTTCTTCATCTGCAGACAATTAGATGTTAAGTGGAAGAGCAAATCCCTTTAGTCTCCCGGAAGTGATAATCTGTGTTAGTATTCAGTGTAAAAAGATCATTCCCTCCCGTTTTGCTACCACGTTCCTTCTTGTCAGTCTAACTTTTCAAACATAGTCTGTACTCAACAAAGACAGCAGGTGATGTTCATCACTGATCCCTTTTGATGTCTCAGTCCACGCAGTTCCTCCTGTGACAAGATCAGGCAACTGGAAGGTAGGACAAGCTGACACAAACTTTCTTGGTAGATTCTGAAGAATGTGATTATTACCAAATGCTAAAATAGTAGTTTTGTAAGTATGATGAACTCTTACATACTATAGTCTATAGCATAAAATAAATAATCAGACACATGAAATTATGACATGGATTATGATCATGGATTATTTCAGTACAAAATAGAAACATTCAACTAAATGAAAACTTTTGCTATTTCCATTATCATTTTATGTCATGCTTTCTTTTCTCCACTTTGAAGCACAACAATAGACTCCACATTAATAGTATGAAAAGGAAAAATAAGCAATTCTGAAGAGAAAAATAATTCCCAATAAAGTTAGTGATGCATTGAGAACTAGCTAAGTTTTTCTACCAAAAGTCTTCTAACAAAAAGTAGAGTTGTGATTAAACATTTTTTTGTTGTAACAAATACTTAATTTTTCTGAGTTATCTTCAAATAAATTTTGGCATAAAAGCAAATTTCTATTAGGGTTTTTTCTTATTTTTTTTCCTTTAGTAAAAGCTGAAAAAATCTAGGTTTAAGTAATTTCCATTCCACCTGAAGCAGAGAGGAAAAACTAACTGGTAAAATCAGTTGCAGAAATGTGATGTGACATGTTTCTTTTAATCCACAAAACCTTCTGAATTTTTTCTTGATGTGGTGGTTTAACCTCATCAGAAGGCAGGCACTCACAAAGCTTCTTGCTCACTCCTCCTCTTGTTTGATGGGACAGGTGAGGGAATAGCGAGAACAAAAGCAAGAAATCTCATGGATCAAGATAAAGATGATTTGATGTCGAAGGAAAGAAAAAGATGAAAAAGGAGTGATGGAATGGCAATAAGTCACCACCTCTCAAAAGCAGACTGATGCTCAGCTAGTCTTTGAGTGATGAACATCTTGGAAACCAAATCCACGCCCTTCTGTCTTCTACCTGCAGCTTTCATTGTTGAGCCTGCTGTTAACAGGGTATTGAAAATCCCCCTGGCCAGCTGGTGTCAGCTATCCTAGCTGTGTTCCCTCTCAGTTTTTTGCTCACTCCCAGTCTGCTCACTGAGCCAGGGGAATTTAGAATGGAAAAAGGAGAAATCCTTGTCAGTGTGCAAGCACTGTTCAGAAACAGCCAAAGCCCTGTTTGTTACGAGCCCTGTTTCAACAACAAAACCCCTGATGTGAATAATTGTAAAAGATGCAAGTTTCAAAATGTTCCATGTAACATATGGGTATTTAATTTATACCTTAGATAATGATGACTCTGACAGCTTCAGCAATCTTTTTTCTTTTTTTTCCCCTCAAGTAAAGGGAAAAGAATCCAATTTTACTATATATTTCTGTCTACAGCAGCTACCTGCAAATGTTGTGTGACAAGACCCATATACAAACAAGAAAAACAACTTGTGGTTATTCTTCCTCAGTAGAGAGAATGTAGTTTCTGCTGCTGATTCATCTACCTTACCACTACCCATCTGCACTGACATCTCCAAGCACTAGTCTTTGCTAGACAGTGCTGGGGAGGATTAGCTGATACATAAAAAAAGATGGAGAGATCAATGTTACCACCCAAGAGTATAAAAATATCTATCCAAGTATCCTTAATAGTTCTCTAACAAATAACGTGTCTATTACATAAGAATGAGAAGATGGAGCCTTATGAAATCCTGAGGGTGTAACTGCCCACTAATGCTCTTCATCAGTGTTCTCAGAAAAGGAACATATTCTCCCAGGGTTAGCTAAGGGACTGTAATCTCATGATGAGTACTAAATAGCTGATAGATAGACATAAATTAGTGTGATATGAGACTCTATTTCCTTACACAAAACAAGGCACCTTGGTAAGTAACTGGTCAACTAGAGCAAATGTGAGACAAGAGATTCCAAGCCTGACTTCATCATGTTTTTATCACGTGAATAAAGGGGAAGATTACAAAGTAGATAGGCAGGTCAGAAAGGTGCGTCAGAAAAAGGTAGTTTTTCTGCTTGTGATACCACCTGCTATCTACTGACCTTTACAAGGCAGAAGTCCAGTTCCTTAACTTTGTGGAAGGTCAAACTGCAATGTACAAAGACTTTGTCAGTACTATATTTACATTGTACTACTCAGAATTTATTCCTAGCATTAACGTCTGTCCCTTTATAAAGGAATCACGTTCTGAAGGAATGAATGATTCCTAGTCCTTGCAGTTATTGAATTACTCCCTCTGAGAATTGATTTTCTGCAATAGATTGTCATAGCAGCAGTTTCTTCAGTAACATGTCCATTATTTTGTGCTTGATGATTCAATGCTCTCTCTAATTTTATCTTAAATTTGAAAAATTCTTATTTAACTGTAAAAATTAAAACATTTATTTCTTTGTGAGTCATCAAGATTAGGTTAGTTTCCTTTACAACAATACTGTAAAAGTATATATTCTGAAATGTTCACCTGAGAATTCTTCTTAAAATTATCCTAGTTTTTTACAGTGTGATGATGTCTGTGGGACACCCCTCTTTTTCTGCCTCTATTTGCAAAGTTAATTCACATAAAAGGAAGAGCAGAATTAATATGGCTGTATAGGGTATGCAAGTCATGCTAACAAAAGACATTCCTTTATTCACCCCCAAACTAGTCTTCCTAGAAATTCAATTTTCATTGTTTTCTAAGAATCAGAAACAATCTTGTAAATATAAGCCTAATATTTACAATGTATTTTCCTTGGTACATTTTATATTAGCCCACCAATATTTAAACTATGATATTTGCTAACTTCTGAGGTCTCAAACCCAGAGATATGGAATGCAAGCAGAACTCTCTCTATCTCTTTAAGCAGGCTATTCCAGCATTTTGTTCTACTTGTGTTACCAAATGCTACCACTTAGTCATGTAAGGACTGAGAAAAATCCATAAGGATTATTTTAGAATCTCTCACACTAATTACAAAGTTTACTAATGACTTACTTTTCTTGAGATAGAAGTCATATATCCAATTTATCTACTAAAAGATACAAATTATTAAAAAATAAAAAGGGAATATGTTTCCATTTGGTGGGGGAGAGAAAAACAAGTCAGACTATTCAGATAAATGTGACAGTCTGACAGGCCAGAAAATGATCTTCTTAACACCAGCTCCTTAGGACTAGCGTCAATAGACAAATTAACATAAGGACAGAAGATTAATGAGCCTTTCCTTGCAGTTTTGGATGAATGTGAGAATGATAGTGTAACTTGGAAAGGGAGCAGAGAGTGTTTCAGGGAAAAGATGGGGAATTTCTTTTTGTCCACACAAAGCAGACACACAGGAGGGTGTGTTGGAGAGACAAAAATAAGTTCAGGGATTCAATCTCCTTCGTCTGAACTGAAATACTTTTTAAAGTGCAAGCAATTTAACAATATTTTTTTCACAGTTTCCTTTTATCCAAAAAGTAACTTGTCTCCCAGTAAATAAAATGTCTTCTGTTCTAATCCTGCCAGCAACAGTGAGCAATTTATGACAGCAATAAAGCTTCCTCAATGAATTATTGCTTAACAAAATATTAATATTTTGCTAAAAAATTGTAAGAAAATGTAACCACTATGTGGAACACTTCAGATTGAGAAATTTGGGAAAATTTTAAAACTTCTAGTATTTATGTTCTCCATTTTCATACTTTTCCTCATTTGCTAAGGAAAAGATTGGCAATAGAAACTGTTTGTGAATGGAACCTCCACTATACTCACAAAACTTCCATCCAGGCAAATGCCAACATAAAATAGTAAGGTTTCCCTTGATGCTAGGCCATATGAAATCAGATGTTTAGATGTTTAAATGCTCTAGTTCTTCTGCAATTACCAGGTCTGGAAACAGAGAAGCCCACATCTAAACAAGAATTTAACTCCATTTAGGTCCAGTGGAGGACTTTATGCTTCCACACATTAGTAAAGAATAGAGTGCTTGAACTTTTCCTTTCCCATAACCACAGTCTTTAAAAATCCCCAAGTAATCCTAAGTGTTGTAAAATCTGTTATAAAGAGCTATGTATTACCACTCTTTACAGCAGTGCCTGAGGGCTGTCCATGCCCCTCCTGCCCTGCATCCCCACTCACCCACCCACAGCCCAGGACCCCATCTCAGCTCCCTGGGACTGTCACAATATCAGATGAAGCAATGCCAATAATAATGTAAAATAGTTATTTTGCTGTGTAGTTTATATTGAACGTCTAAACAAAACTTTCTACAGGCTCCATATGCATGCTGTGGCAGAAAGGCATTAATAAATGCATTGCCAGGGGACTGAGGAGGAAACTGTTGCTGGTCTCATTGTAGTCCTTGTTCTGGGAAGTTTCAAATTGAATATTAACCTTCTCCAAAGATGGTATTTCTGCAGGTAATCTTCCAATTCTATTAAGCAAACATTATACGTAAAGCACACTGGGAAACCAGCACATGAGCTCTAATTTATCTGCTCTAGGATATGAAGAAGAAATTATTTCACAAACTTAGCCAAACTCAGACTTCCATGTGTGCTTCTTTAGAGCCTTTGCTAATGATGAATTCTGGGTAATACAAAGTCTGACCACGTTTTTTGAACTCAGAGTATAAGTATGTTAAACTCACTAATGAATGATGTAGCAACCAGTCCAGCAACAACAGTTCATTCTAAAATAATACATTAAATATGTAAATTTTACACCTACACTAAGTTTCTTCTGTATTGAATTTCAATCAGTTTGTTGTCTGTCTTGACAATGTCATTGGACAGAGTGTCCAGTCATATTAATTAAGACAATGACATTGAAATATTCCATTTACCCTGGTTTTTCTATGGTTTACTGCCTTTAATCTTCATCTAATTGCTTTAACTGGGCACAAACATGACAAATAACTTCTAAAGAAATGCTTCAAGCACTGGTATTGATTTTTTCATGTTTACATTCTCCACTTCTGGCGGCTGCTGGAGGAACTCTTGTGAAACTGCACTGACTAAGCTGGCACAAAACTACTCAGTCTCACCTCTAATTTCAAGCCAAGTGAAACCCAAAGAGATTTCTGAGAACAGACCCAGAATGTTGAAATAGGAGAAGATTACTTCCTTGTGGCTAAAAAATTTAGCTGACCCAAGGTTGTTGTAAAGTAAGAAATTAAGTTAAATGAAGCACTATTCATAATTGGAATTCCAAAGACACAGTCATGAACATAATTTTAAAAATCCAGTACTTAATATTTCAGAGAAATGTGCAATGACTAGTTTTTATTCAGGTAACAATATAATGTTTATTTTCTACAATATTTTCCTGACTTTGTTGCTTGTACACACATAAAAGAAAATCCAAAAGAAGCAATGCAATCAATATTTCTGTAAGTGCTATTAAGTGTTAACCAGATCCAGCTTGAAGTCTTACTGGAGCAAAAATTTGAAGAGTACAGAGCCAGGGAGCTGGTGGAGCAATGAAAAGCTTTGAAGAATCAGGCCACTAGGAAGGTGTGGGACATGCTGGCACATCCGCTGCTGATGGGAGGATTTGGGGCTTCTGCAATAGCTGCCACCCCTGCTGCTTTCTTGGAAACAAAAATTGCAGAAGAAGCCTTATTGGTTTATTGTATTTTCAAGAGATAAAGATTTTGCCAAACTCTGGAGGAGGAAATGGGAGGCAGGAGAGGTTAGAAAGGAAGAATTATGAGGAACTTGACAACCAGCCTCCCTCCCCAGCTGTCCCTGGCTGATGTATCATTGCACTCAGCTTGACCGAGTCTTGTCTAAGAGAACGACAGCTAAAGAACTGGTCTCTGCCATCCCATACCTGTTAGCAAGCACAAACACAGCTTTTGAAATATTCATGCTGTGCCCAAACAGACAGTGCAATAGTTTACTTATGGTAATGGCCCCACCCTGGGCAAAAGAATGTGCTAGTAAGTATAAATAATAAATAAAACTGAAAGAGAGTAGGTTTAGATTAGATATTATCAAAAAAATCCCTTATTGTGATGGTGGTGAGACACTGGAGCAGGTTGCCCAGGGAAATTGTGGATGTCTCACCCCTGGAAGTGTTCAAGGCCAGGCTGGATGGGGCTCTGAGCAACCAGGTCTAGTGTAAGGTGTCCCTCTTCGCAGCAGAGGGGTAGGAAACAGCTGATCTTTAAGGTCCCTTCTAATCCCAGACAGTCTATGATTCTGTGATTCCATGAGAAAACAATATGCAGTTCCCTCTTCAGACAGATGACCACAGATACATAAATTTGCTCACAACCATTGCTTGCTACATCCTCTTTTTTTAATGTAACACTTTTAGTCATGAATATATTCTAACACCATTAACAGCAATTTTTAATGGCAATATTTTTCTTTAACCTAAATTCGAATACTAATATGCAAACAGCCAAACTCTGTCCTTCTCCCAACGATGTGACACCAAAACATGCCCAAGCTTCTTTCCAGCCCATGCATTAGAACTGAACCTCCCCAACTGCTCCGTCACTGGCACGTGATAGACCCATTGCCCCTGATTGCTATCCCTTCTTGTTTTTGCAAATTTTTTGAAGTTGTGGTGAGATTGCCTTCTCTAGAGGCATGCACTAAAAGGGCTGGTTTCTCCTGTTCATTGTAACAGTTAGATTTCTGGGGCACAGGTAAGTTCTTAGCACACCACTGCAAGTTTAACAGGGCAGTTGTTTTGCAGCTGGCTGAAGCACAGATATTGATCTAAGCCCCACTGACTCATGGCACAGACTTGACCTGATGCCTGTGCTTTCAATTTGTGATGAAATCATGGTCTAATAACCATTGCTGTAATGGAATGCATTATTCACCTTTAGCCACTAGGTGTTCTTGGGCCTTTAAAAGCTAGGATTAAAATTCAAATAATAGATATCTGAAATATTTCTTACGCACTGAACTCCTTTCACCTTTTTGTAAGGCAAAAATGCACTTTCAGTTTTGTTGGAAAAAGAGAAACATAGATTCTTATGAAATAAGTCAACATTTTCCTAAGGACATTATTAGGAAACAAGTCAAAGGTCTGAATCAACTTAAACTGGCTAATCAAGTATTAGCTTGCAAGCAGATGAAGACCAAAGAAGTAGCAGCGAGTTAGGTACCAATGTAAAAACATCTGTAAATAACAAAGCTAAACAAAACAGTAGTGAAATAAACAAGTTACTTCAAAATCTGGATTCATCCTGTCACACAAAATATGGAAATGACAATAAATCCTGGTAAAATGTTTTCTTTTGTTTTTCCTCAGCAGTCCAATTTGCAGCCTTCTCCCTGAACTTTCAAGTATCAGCCCAAGTGAAATTCCACTTAACTTTGTACACTTGAGACCTTACACAGCCAACACTATCTCACAGAATCAGCCTGATTCTTTAGTTCTTTTATGTTATATGAGTCACATTATTTTTATCAACACATCAGACATACAACAGTTTTATTACTTGAAAGGAACTTAGAAAATTCTCCAAATCGTATTTATTTTAGAACAATGGAAAATTGGCAGCTTGAGTCATGCTACCAAGTTATATTTCTTAAAATGTTGTACTGTTCTTATTAACATGAATCTAGCTTTAATTTTACTTTTTGAACAAAAGTGAGATTATGGAAAAATAGTAGATTGATTTCTTAGATTTGCAAACTATCAATATCAGAATTGTGAAGTGATTGATAGGTATGTATTTAATTAATTGAAGATAAAAATTTATTGCTACAACATTTGAATTGAATTTAATAGTTACAACATAGAGTCCAAATTTACAGATATGTAAGTTTCATATAAAACTGGCAATATAGCTTTTATTTAAGAAATTAAGTAAAAGTGAATTAAAGAGAGTTTGAAATGTTACACAGAACGTGTTATGTGATTAATACAAACAGGATATATTTAGAAAAAATATTAAAATATTTACAGAATATAGGTGTCTGGACCTGTCTTCAACATAAAGGAAGAACTGAGAAAGTTAAAAATACTGCAAGTGTGTGTATATACATATATATATATATATATAGTCTCATCTGCTTCTTTCCTCTCCACAAACACACAGCAAACATGAGACTCACAGACTCAACTGAACAGATTATTTTTGAAGGTCAAGGCCAGAATTTTGTAATGCTTAATCTGTTTCTGAAAGAGAGTCTGTGTTTTATAGATTTGAATGATCAGATTATTTCTGAAGGTCAAAGCCAGGCTTTTGGCATGCTTAATCCAGTCCTGAAAGAGAGTC
>VWZD01000632.1:0-24309 GCA_013396695.1 Sakesphorus luctuosus
GATGATCTTTAAGTTCCCTTCCATCCCAGGCAATTCCATGATTTTTTTTTAACTGGTTACAGGGATAGGGCTAGTTCTTGTGACTGGTTATGACTGTGGGAATTTTGTCTATTCAGGCAAGTTTAATATTTAGAAAATGTCAACATTGTGGCTGAGGCTGGGGAGTGGCATGTAGGGTGAAATCCAGTCTGATGGGTTGACTGCAGCTAATGTGGGTTTTATACAGATGATGTTAAATATTGAAGCTTTGTGGAAAAGGTTTGCCTTCCTGCAAACTGAATGAAGTTATATTCCTTCTCGTGTGAGTTCATGACCTCACACCATTTTACATTGCTTTATTTTATTCCCTGTGCAAGAATAAACACAGTGCTATTAATAGAAGTCTGGCCAAACAAGTGCCTGCTGAAGAATGTAGGGCTTCTTAATAGTGTGCTTTGTTTGCTTGCTTCAGCTCCAGGAATGTAAATCTCCTCCTCTCCCAGCCTCCCTCCCTCCCTGGCAGGCACTCAGGTTCAGTGCCCACCTCCCACCTCTCCATGCCCCCACGGTCTGTGCTTCTCTTTGCCCTCCCTGTCAACCCCCCTGTCTCCCTTCCCCATCCAAGAGCATTCTTGGAGAGATGACTTCTGCCTTCTTTCACCAGGAATTGTAGTGATAGGACAAGGGGGAATGGCTTCAAACTGGCAGAGAGTAGGGTTAGATTGGATATTAGGAAGAAATTCCTCCCTGTGAGAGTGGGCAGGCCCTGGCACAGGTTGTCCAGATAATTTGTGGCTGCCCCATCGCTGGAAGTGTCCAAGGCCAGGCTGGATGGGGCTCTGAGCAACCTGGTCTAGTGGAAGGTGTCCCTGCCCATGGCAGGGGGTTGGAATGGGATGACTTTTAGGGTCCCTTCCAACCCAGACCATTCTATGATTCTGTGTGGTAAAATGAGAAAGCCATGTTTCTCTTTTATCTTCAAATCCTATAAAACATTGGAAATTTCATGTTTTTGTGTTGATTAATGGCTCTGTGTATCAGCTGAGAATCTTGAACCAGCTCACATTCTTACCCCACTGTTGCTCAGGGCATCTCCCTGCTCTCCACCTCTAAAACACACACACACTTACACATGTGTGACTGCCTGTTGCCCATCTTGTCTTGTGATCCAGACAGCATTCCAAACAGGGTAGTTTCAGAAGGAAGCCTTCCTATTATGCCCTGCCCTCAGCAGCTGCTGTTTAGTTTCCAGAAAGGAGCTTCACTGCATTGTCTGGTCGATTTTTTCACTGCTCGGTTGTGCTGATTCAGGCTACCTGTTCCAGGAAGAACTGGAGTCTCACAGACTCTCGGATGACCAACTGCATGGGTAGCATGGATGTTGAAGTATAAAAGAGTGATGTGGGAGACTGTAGCAATGAGGCAGCCTTGAAAATAAAAATATTTATCTTTCAAAGCATTGCAGTTGATTAATACCTTGTTACACATTACCTTTATTTTCTAGATTTTTCATCAAATGGAAATGGTGTGTGCAGGTCAGACTTCACTGGATTTTATTAGGAAATTATACCTATAACATGTCAGATGTGAATATGCTTGAAAGTAAAATAAAATCATTTCAGCTTTTGCTGCAGTTAGTAAGAAATAGTCCTGCTCATTATCCCATGGAATACTTCATTATGCAATGAAGTGATAGCATTCATCCCCAGATCTGAAAGCAAGGAGAAGTTTTCATCTTTGAACCATAACTGGTCACGGTAGAGGTCAGAAGCAGGTCCAGCAAAGGCCCAGAGGTCCAGCTCCATCCCTGGAAGTGTTCAAGGCCAGGTTGGACGAGGCTTGGAGCAACCTGGTCTAGTGGAAGGTGTCCCTGCCTATGGCAGGGGATTGAACTAGAGGGTCTTAAGTATCCCTTCCAACCCAAATAATTCAGTGAATCTATAAATACACCCTTCCTGAATCATCTGGAGAAACTCTGTGTGTATCTATATACCTTAGGGATTAAATTCAAGGGGACAAGAGGGTGTCTCTGGTTTCTTCTGTTACTTTTAAGGTTATATCTCTTTAATGGCAATTGTTAAGCAACAGACAAATGCAGTTCATGCAGCAGCAGAAGGCAATGCCACAGAAATGGGAAGAATGTACAAAATTCCACCTCCAGCTCTGTGGAGTGGGACTGAGGAAAAAAGAAGGTCAGCAAGTTTGTGGTTGCTAAGGGTTGTCAGTGCCAGGATGCTGCTGATCCATTTAAAGAAACATTTAAAATAGAACTTGTACAGAAGTGAAGGGAGAAGTTTTATGACTTTCACCTGTATTTTGTATACTGCTGTCAGTTCTTCTAGTTTTAATCTTACAGACACCTTTACTCTGAGCACTGTTTCAGCCTGAGGCTTCACTCACTGGTCTGTTGGGTTTACCTGTTTCTTTGTGTGAAGCAGCTTCCAGAGCTGTTGCTCCCTGGGCAGAAATGTTACAGCAGTGGGTGAGATTGCTATTATCTGATGCTCACCACATCCATACACTGTTCTCTAAACTAAAGAATAAGGACCTCTCCTAGTTCAGCCCAAGCACTGAGTTTTAAAGAAAAGAAGGAGAGAGAATAAAAATAAATTGCAGAGTAGTTTAAATTGGAAGGGACTGTTGGAGGTCATTGAGTCCAATTCCTTGCTTCCAGAAGGGACATCTAGGTCAGGCTGCTCAGGTCCCTTGTCCACTCACATTTCTAGTATCTCCAAAGGTGGTGGTTTCACAGCCTCTTTGACTACCCTTATGGTGATTTTTTTTTATTTTGTGTCTCTGGATTTATTCATATTGGAACAGGCTCCCCAGGGCAGTGGTGATTGCCCCAAGCCTGACAGAGCTCAAAGTGCATTTGGACAATGCCCTCAGGCACATGGTGGGATTCTTGGGGCTGTCCTGTGCAAAGCCAGGAGTTGGACTTTGATGATTCTTGTGGGTCTCATCCAACTCAGGGATATTGTATGATTCTAGGATATTTCACCTTATGTTCATTAATTCATCACTATAGTTGAGATATGTCTAAAAGACAGGAAAAATTCAGCTATAATTAATTCTATAAAGACACTGGAAAATCTGAATAGCAAGAAAACCTTTACACAGAAAAAAATGTACTTTTTTGTCATTTTTAACACATATCACTTGATTTCTTGATAATCAGCCAGAACTCAGCCTTTAGCTGTGCTGTAACAGGACAAGTCCAAGACCAAAGAACAATATAGAAAAAGAAAAATGGGTTAATTTCTTTTGGTGTGTGTAATCTCCTTTACTTTTTAACTTGATTTCACATCTAAAATTTACTGATGTGTAATAACCATGATGGTAAAAGTGTGTTTATACTAGTTTTCCTTTTAATGGAATATACAAATCTGAGTTTTACTGTAACATAACAACTGAGTTGTATTAACTTTTTGACAGGGCTATTACTTTATTAAGATACCTTATTAGCACAGCCCCTAAATGAGCTTGTTGCATATCCTGGATTTCTGGTGCACTTGATACTGTCTGGATCAAGGCTTTGATCCAGGAGCTGCTGCACTATTCCTCCTCTGGATGGCCCTGAGCTCAGTTTTGGTTTTATCAGTTTCATCTTGAAGCACTGCTTTAAGAGCTTTCTTGGCTGCTCCTGTTGTTGTAACTTCCACCCTTAGGGCATTATTTCATCTCTCTTATACTTGTGTGTAGTCTTAGAGCAGCACCAACCACCATTTATGTAGTTCCTGCTCCCTCCCTTCTTGTCTTTTTTCTTTTTTTCCCCTCTGATTCAGTGTGGTGGCTGCTATCTGGGCATCAGAATTATTCCAGGCTGGAGCTGCTTTTCTGAAGGACCATCGTGTTCAGCTCTCAACATTATTTTAAGCATCCTGAGACCTTTCTCAGAGAGCTTAAAACCTCTGTGTTGTGCACTGAGCTCTTTGCTAAACTCAGAATACATTCCCACTGGACTAGACATTTCTGGTTGGTTTGTTTTCATAAGCAAGAAATTCTGTCTTGGCTCAGACATGTAGTAGCTTGAGTTGATCACCTGTACAAAACACCCTTTAGCAAAATAAGTATTTTGTACTCAGCAGTTTTCCTATACAGGTCTAACAGCTGCCATTTGGAGATGATCTCTAGGTTTCTACTGACTGCTCATCTCTGGGATTTTTTCATATCTCAATAATGAGAAAACAAGACTTTTTTTATCCTTCTCTCTCTGTTTTTGTTTTGGTTTGTTTGGTTTTGTTTTTTGTTTTGTTTTGGGGTTTTTTGGGTTTTTTTTGGCAGGGGAGGGTGGAGGGGTTTTATGTTTTCACAACAACTTGTATGGGCTGTCACTTCAGGTCCATGTTAATATATTAAGGAGTAATTTTACTTGAACTACTCTGAAGAACATGCTCACCACCTCCAACCACTGTATATAACACGTGAAATCTAACTTGGTTACGTGTGCTTGCATAAAAACTGACAAATAAATAGAATAAAGTTATACTTTAACTTTTTGTGCCAGGGTTGTGTCAGAAAATCATTTTTCCACTTATCTAAACTCAGTGCCATCCTTTCAGAAAGTTGCACTGATGACCTCAGAGTTATCAAACTGTGACATAATGTGCACAAAAGAATCTATTTGGGAGCCTTCCATGAAAAGCTTAGTCATACACTAAGTTTTCCTTAGTTTTTTTTTCTTTTCTTTTTTCTTTTCTTTTTTGTTTTTACACAGAGCTAATTTTCCTCTTAGGTTTTTGCTGTCTTAATAGAGAGGTGTTGGTCTCCTCCCCTCCTCTCGCCGTTCTGTCTTACCCTCACTCTTGCTGTCATCATGCTGGTTTAATTCACTAGAAGAGCAGAACAAACTGCCTTTCTTCCCTGGGTTATTTTTCTACTATTTATCTGAGCTAAATTGCCTTGTTGTGCATTGGACAAACCAGCAGGAGTGACAGGCAGGTGTGTCCAGAAGTGGGAAACAAATTCGATTCCTGGGATTTCTGTCAGGCTCAATCTTTTGCTCTAAAACATACTCTGTTCCCTTGTTATCCAAAAGTTGATCCGGTAATATTTCTTCCTACATACCTCAATCCTAGGCTCCTCTCTTCCTGATAATCCAGACACCATCTGGTGCTTTGCTGGATGGGAAGCAGGCCTTGAGATGAGCTCAGCTGGTTAAAGCATGCTGCTAATAAAGCCAAGGTTGCATGTTTTATCACTGCAAGGGCCATTCATGTAAGAGTTGGACTTGTGGGTCCCTTTCAACTCAGAATCTTCTCTGAAGTCTGTGAAAGAAGGTAGAATGCTTCCATCCATTTGCTGGCTGACTGACATGTTTTTGTGTGAAACACCACCTTATGTGAGACTCTATTCTGTAATAATTAGTATTTTAATGTACCTCTGTGTATGTATGGATGTGGTGAATAAATGGATATCACTCACAATTAGCCCTTGTCTATGATGTTACTAACTGCATGGTGGTGCTAAATAATAGCTGTGATGTTATTTAACAGCAGTGGTCACAGCATGTTTGGAGAAGTTGGGTTTTCTCCCTTCTTCCTGAGACTCTAGTAAGTAATTTTGTCTTTTTTCTCTCTTGTCTAACTTTTGCTCCTCTCCTCCTCTGCAGGGCATCATGGAAACCTGCCAGCTGCTGACAACAGCTTCCACCTTTTCCCGGTGCCACCACCGAGTTGATCCAGAGCCCTACATTAGTCTCTGTGAGAGAGACATCTGTGCCTGTTCCCGGGGCGTGGACTGTCACTGTGCTGCATTCCTGGACTATGCCAGGAGCTGTGCTCATGAAGGAGTGATTCTGGATGGGTGGCCTGAAGAGAGCTCATGCAGTAAGCTGGCACAGTTATTCCTAGGCTGCTTATCCCACATAAAATCATGCCTGTCTTGCAGATTTATGTCCTGCAACTAAAAGCAACTGGTGCTTTTTTAGGATATTAGTTGAGGCATGGCAGGTTAAAATCTGAAGAGCCTTTATTCACTCCTCCTTTCATCTTTCCATCACCCACCTTTGTTCTAGAAGTTTTTGTCCCTAAGACAGGATTGTTTGAATGCTATATTAAGCAGATCCTGAGCTGTTCCATGTGTCGCCTTGATATACAAAGTCTGTGAGGACTTACTTGGTACACAGAGGTATAGACTGGGATGTTTGGAGCTGTTTCTTGTATGGTTCAGCTGTGTGGCATTATTCAATGTGTGCTTGTAAATCAGCATCCTAGTGAAAGGCTCTCTGATGTTCTTTCATAGAACAGTTGCTTCAACAATTACATTGAAATTGAGATGTTGCCTTTTTAAAGCCAATTTTTGTCTGGGTTAGAGCTCCTGATTACATCTTGAACTGCTGCCTTTATTAGTCCAGTTTTGCTCACGTCAGAGGTCCTGATGGCATCTCTGCTGAGATTTTGCAACAAGGAAGTGCACAGACTGACTGGGATGGATTGTGTTTATAGAGGGAAGGTCGTGTTTGCCCCTACTCTGATACACACATATATCTCCACTGGAGAACCCTGGTTTAATAGGTAGCATAAAGGGGGAAAAAACCCCAACAACAACAACAAAACAAAACCCCAAATCAATCCTCTAATATCATGATTTCAGACATTTTTCTCATGTTTTTCATTACATGGAAAAGATGATTTTCTTACAGTGTTTATGGGAATTGATTCCTTGGAGCAACTGCACTGATAACAATTCCTTTCCTGGTAAATGCATTCTGCCACTGGCCACCACTGAAGGAAACTGTACCTTCAGATGATGATTAGGGCAGGAAGATACTGCCAACCCCTTATTTGATGGGTTATACACCAGAGGAGAGTCAGTTCTAGCAGTAGTTGGTTACCTCTCCACTGGGACACGAGGGATCTGCTGAAGGCTCATCCCCCTTGCTCAGGCTGTGAGCCAGAGAACCCATTTTTGCTGGGGCTGTTTGTGAATCTGATTAAAGCCACAAGTGAAATGAGCCTTGTATCCTAGAGGCTGTAGAGCTCATTTCTAACCCTTACATTCACAAGCCATGTCTTTTTTTTTGTTTTGTTTGATTATTTTCCTCCTGAGTCAGGGGAAAAACTGCCACATCAGGAGCTTAATTTTCCATCACCCTTCATCTGTGCTGTGATGCTTTCTCAGGAGATGACGATGATGATGTTGCATTGGAAGTGTGGGAAGGGCTCTAGTGCTGGGCACACTGTATGTGAGCTGCTGCCCAAGTCCAGGGCACCAAGGGCAAGACCACTCCTTGGTTACCCTCCTACCTCCTTCACTGAAGCGTTTCATGGGAAAGGGCAGGCTCTAATCTGTTCTTCCCACTCTGTGCCCACACAGCCTTGTAGGGTATGGTATGTGTATGCATTAAAACGAAGGAATGGCTACAGTGTGTTCTTGCGTAATGGCTTGGCCTAGATAATGCCAGCAATGAAGGTACCACAGCATGGGGGTTATCCTGTGCTTTCAGTCCTCTGGGAGGAGGAGAATGGGATTTCAGAGTCTTACCAAAGAGTGTAATTTCACAAACAGCGTAGCTTAAATGTACAGAACACTCTGTTGAAATTACTTGGATATTATTGCAAATCTTCTGCATTTGATTGTTCTTAAATGTACTTGGGTTTGGTCATTAAGACTCAATTTATTAGAGAACAAATTAACTTAAGTATTTACATCACTACCTGAGAAGTGGTGTTGCAGCAAATTGAAAGTAAAATGCTTCTTGAAGGTTCTGCTTTTGAAAAAGAAGTCATTGATTGGAAAGGATATGACCTTTTTGGTGTCTCTCTGGTTCAGTCTCTGATAATTAAGGGATTTATTTATTTAAGATTTATTAAGGAATTTGCATTTCTAATTTCTTTCACTTGTTTCAGAGCCAAGATGTCCAGTTGGCATGGTGTATAAGGAGTGTGTATCCCCATGTACCAAAACCTGCCAGAGCCTGAATATCAATGAAGTGTGTCATGGACAATGTGTTGATGGCTGCAGCTGCCCTGGTAATTTTTTTACTGGGTTATTTACAGAGAAACATTTGGCAGTCATGCTACCTATTTTATTAGAAGAAGGAGAGCTGTGTCTTCCCTTAAATTTTCTTAAATCAGAAATACTTCTCTTTTCTGGGACCAAGCCCTAGAATAAACCAGTTTCTGTAATGCCTGTTTGCTCACTCCATGAAAGGGCCATTTTTCAGACCCAACTTAAAAGTAAATGTTTCTGTGAAAATCAGTACCAACTATTACTCTAGGATTGCCTTTATTTCTTGGTGAGGGACTGCTTATCCTTGATGTATTCCTTGTGAATTGCTTTGGTTAGAGGCATGCAGTTAGATAAGAAACAACAGAAGGAATTTCTTGCAGAAAAACAGTATATGTAGAGCTCAAAATATAATTTAAAAAATCTTCCTGTTTTCAGATGAGTAATTTGCCTTACTAGTGAATCTTTCATACAGGAGATGAGATTGGATTAAAGGGGGCAGTCTAAGCTCCACAGTCTTCCTCTTCTGTCTGTTCTGCTTAAAACAACGGCAGGGGGAGAGTTTGATTCCTGGCTGCAAAGCTCCCCATACTTCCAGTTCTAGCTCATTTTTGGTTATTTTTTTGTTTGCTTGAGGTTTTGTTTGTTGTTTTTTTTTGTTTTGAGTGAGACTGTCTCTTCACACCCAGTCAAATATGGACTTGGTGTGAATTCACACAGGTTATTTACTGTCGCTCTGTACAAGAAACCAAGTGCAATGGAGGTTTATGGAGATAATAATCTGGTTTCCAAAACAAGGCAGTAATTACAATGTCAGCCAAGTGTGACAAGTCACTGCATTCAGAGTTTGGTAGTTCCCCATTTAGCTGCCAGTCTCTTACTTACTGGAGGGTCAAAGCTGTCACTGTGTGGCGGGACCTGGGAAGGTGCCCATGGAAGGTGACAAGGGATGTAACCAGACACAGGAGATTATTTTGTTGGGAGGGATCTGGCTACTACATTTGTGCAGTCCTGGGGATGTTGACAAGAGCTTAAGGAGGTGAATCCACTGGCTGCACACAAAGGCTCTTGCTATATTCTTCCTTTGGTAGGTGCATTGGTCAGTTCAGCACAGGAAAGGTCTAAGGGGACAGGAACTTAAGAGCAGAGAAGCAGGAGCTCCACAGAAAGAATATATATGGCATGAGGAAGTAGGAGGAACTGCACAGAAAGAAATAACAATCAGGAGTTCAAAACTTTTATTTGGTGCACAGTCAAAAGGGAAGAACCTTGATTTGAGTTTAATGGAAAACCAGGATGATCTGATAGATATGACTAGAGGGATTCAGGATGACTATTATACCTTCACTTAGCTTTCCTGTAGTTCTTCAAGAATAAAAAGGATCTGAAGGATCTGTTCAACAAATGTCTTGTATTTTTTTTTCTTTCTTTTTTCGTTTCCCTCCTTTAAATGCTCCACAGTTACTTTAATTGCTGTAAATGGAATTATTATTGCCAGGAAAAAAGGCAGGCATTTTGTTTGCTTGTGGTCTCTGGAGAGCCAGGCATCTCTTAAATGCTCAGATCTTGTTTTGAATATCCCTCACTGGAAGGATTTTCTCAACAGCCAAGATCTTTCCAGGAAGCTCTATGGAAAGAATGGGAGAAAGAGCACTTACCTGTGTCTCGCTGTCTGTGATGATTGCTGCTGCCAGGGAAAAGAGCCAAAGTCTTTGCAGGCTATTGGAAGGAGTCTTTTGAGGAGAAGGGAGAGGGGTTTTCAAGAAACAAAATGTTTTGCTACACCAGCTCTTTTAAAAATGGAGGAATATCAACTATCTCTCAATATAGGGATTGAAGAGAAAGAAACTTCCTTGCTTCTGTTGCTAGCTCCTAGTGCTATCTCGAACGAGTCCTGTACCTCTTTTGTGCTTCCATGTATCTTTGTAAGATATATACATATAGATTAGGTAATTATAGTTGTGTAATGTGGAAGCCTGACCAGTAGGATCCAAGTTGGGAAGTTGGCCATTTTGCATTTTACTTCTGCTGAAGCTGAGAAGACATTCCAGAGCTTCTCATGATAATGTTTCTTTCTCTCAGACCTCTCAGCTAGAATTACATGGTACCCAAATTTATTTCTTCATTCCCTACACTGCCTCCTCTTTGGTCCTCTTATGTCAAATATAAAACCTGTCTGGATACCCTTTACTGCAGTCACTGAAGTGCACAGTTTTTTCATCAGTCAGGTGTTTTGGAGCTGGGGACTTGCTAAGCAAGGAGCTTTACTGGGAGCACCAGAAATGGTTTGCTCAGCACATCTGAGGGAGAGGCAGCACTAGAAGGAAGGCAGACAGCAGCCCCTGTGAGGGTTTTTGGCAAGCCTCGTGCCTTTTTATTGCTGTCTGTGACTAACTATGGATAATAATGCATATGCAGTCTTGCCAAAGTATATGAAGAACCAGAAAATCTAATGGTATTTACATTTCTGTCCCTGTGTGTGTGGTGTGTGTATCTGATGCTGCCTGACCTACCCAGAGGGGCTGCTCCTTGATGGTGAACACTGCATTGAAAGCTCCGACTGCTCCTGCATCCACTCTGGAAAGCATTACCCTCCTGGCTTCACCATCTCCCAGGACTGCAACTCATGGTAAACTCCATGTTGCTCTGGCGGGGTTGCCATAGATAAATCACTGCACACTGGTCACTGTTTTGGATGATCTCTCTAGAAAGCTCTCTACTGTTTTAAAATCCCCTTTTATTGGCAAAGGGGCTTGCCTCTCTTACTGGAATTGCTGGCCCCTTCCAAGAAGTGAGCTATTCACAAAGGCAAAATCAGCTCTGTTTTTAAGGGGATATTTGATCTGATAGAACAATGTGAAGGTCAGACTCCTTCAAACAGTAGAGAACTACCTGTTTCCTGTGGATAAGATGGACCAGCAGGTTCCCATGTCTGGTTAGTGTCAGCAGTGGTGTCTTTGTTTTGACTTCCTACGTTTATTTAACCTCTAAGCCACATTTCTTTCCAAGAGGAGTTAGCCTAAGGCATGTCCTTGGAACTTGTCACAAAGCTAATGAGTCTTCCTAGCATGGCCCATGATTTTTCTTTAACTCAGGAATGCCAACCTAAAGGTGAAGGCTAGCAGTCTAAAGAAAGGAAGCGGAATGAGTAATGTATTCCTGATCTGGCTTTGTGTGAAGTGTGGACACATTGGTGGAAGGAGTTCGGACAACTCTGTACTAAGAAGTTTCCAATTAGAGTGCAGAAGGAGGACTCAGACCATGATATGCAGAAGAAACATGGTCTGTGCATCATCCCTATTAATCAGAAGGTTTTAATCACCTGCACCACATGAACCATAACCATGACATTAGCATTGTTCAACCTTAGTGCTCTTGGGAGATGAGTGCTGCCTGATGGGCTATTTTTTCATTGTTTGTATTTTTTTATTGCTTCCTGTTATTCAAATTTGATATTGCTGTGGAGATCGTCATTCCATTGACTTTGCATTTATCTTCAATATACTGACAAATGATTTTCAAGTCTTTAGTAGAAGTCTAACTGACTTGGAGGAGAAGGATTATTGCTCTCCTGTGACGAGCTTGTGAGGACATGACTGGAGTAGTGTGGCAAGGACCCAGCACTGCAAGATACAGGATTATGGAGAATCTTGTGGAGGGACAGTAGAGGTGATCACAGCAGGGGATTTTGATGTGTGGAGAAACAAAGGGATATAGTTTTGTTTAAAGACTGATGAGGGGACTTTCACTACCTAAAGACAGTTGTAAAGAAGACTGGGCCAAACTCTCCTCAGAGGCAAAAAGCAAAAGAGTATGAAGCAATGGACACAAGTTGCAGCAGAGGGAATTCTGTTTTCATACAAGTCAAAATATTTTCCTCCAAAATGGTGCTGCATTAGGACAACTGCCCAGAGAGGCTGGAGGACCTCATATTGGGTATTTCTAAGTTCAAATGGACAAGGTCCTCAGCCACCTGGTCTACCTTTCAGAAGTTTCTGAGTTTTGCAACCATTCCCATTCATATCATCAGCAGTTGCTATAAAATGATGTTAAGAAGGGATGAATACATTAAGAAATAAGGTTATGAGAAAGGGAAAGGATGTTGGGGACTAGTCTAAATTCCACCGAACAAGGGCCCATGTTTCAACTGTTTGGAAAAATTGGCAACAGAAGATTTGAATTCACATCCTCTTGCCTAACTTGCCATTGTGTTTCTTAGCATTTGTCGGCGTGGTACCTGGCTCTGCAGCAACGGGGAATGCCCAGGTATGTTGACTTTGCTCTTTTCTGGTTTTGACAAGTAACTCTTGCCTTCATCCCTCCCACTTACATCCCACTTGCATGTTGTTTTTTTTCCACACAAAAAGTGAATCTGTCTTTGTTCTTACTCGCTTGCTCCACTGCAATCCAGATGGGGTCATAGTCTTGTGAGTCAAGTCAGACATTGTGCTGTATAGTTTGTATAGCAATGAAAAATCCTGTTTGATGAGAAGAATGGTTCCTTTTTTGCTTACTTGATTTACCAAGATATAAGGGTCTGTATATTCAGAGGACTGGCTTTCAGGTAGAGGAACATTCCTAGGTTTCTTTGGCCAGGTACAATTCCTTACTCAATTGTTTGAATCAGCATACTTGTGTTGATGGGGCCATTGGAAATACTGGTAATAGACTGGATCACTGAATATCCCAAGGAACTGGGGCCCCAGTAGTCATGTTGTGAGTGATGGAGATACAGCCCCAGGGAAAAGGTGGCTGCCCTGCCTTCCATGGGTGGTGACAGTCTGCAGAAGCATCTCTGCAGATGCCCTTGCTCCTTTTCCTCATAGTGCATCTCCCAGACTCATGGGTACTGATGACTGCTGTCACAGATTTTTGTCTGCATGGAGAATGGGGCTTTTCATGTTGTGCATTGGCCAGCAAAGTGCTGCCTTCCTTATTTCCTCCTGCTAGTTCTGTGGCTCATCCTCTGCCTCAGTTCCTGCACCATGTTGAGCCACAGAAAGACCTGGTTGACCTGAAGCAGCCTCTCATCCTGCTTGCACTGTGTGCAGACATCTTCAAGGAGACAGCACGGCTCCTTTAACTTGTTTGTTCTCCTTGTTTTGGGGAATTCAGAGTGGAAGGGACTGGGATTATGGCTGGACAGGAAAAGAGCAGGTAAAATGAGATTGCACAATCCTCACAAACTAGGAAAACTGCAACATCTTAAAACGTTCAATAAAAAAGTCAGTCCTTCTATAAACATTAAGGTTGCCTTGGCCCATCAATGCTCCATTTCTTCCTGCTTCAGACCAAAACAGCACTTGCCCCCAAGTGTCAGCAGTTAAAAAAAGGGCTGCTACTGGTGCTAGTGGTGTATGAAAATGTTCCAAGAGAGATGACAGTGAGCTATGCCTTGTGCTTGAGGTGTTCATTATTGTACATGTGCCTACTAACAACCATAAACTGTATTGAGACAGTATGGGAGGGCAGAAAAAGCTCCCAAAGTAGCCAGATTTATATTGCTACCTGTGTTGTTTGTCTCCATTTGCAGCAATGGTGCAACATATTTTTATTGTTGTGTGGTTCCCACAAATATTTCTAAAATCATGTGTCCATAAAGTTTATGGACTTATGTAAGTCTAGGTAGTTACTTTTTTTTTAACAACTTGTTGGTTAAAGAAAGATGTCTTTGATACTGTGGGAATGAATTGCCCAGCTTTAAGTTTAGTGTAAAGATTGGTTTAGGTTCCCAGCTGGAGGAAGGGCAGTGCCAGACAACTAGCAGGAGCTGGCTGGCACTAGCAAGAAGCTCTCAAGCTGATATCATAATTGAAATAATTATGAAGGCAGTAGGTCTCAGGAAATTTCCTGGGATGCATTACATCAAATGGAGCAGACAGAGGGACTCATAAGAAGAGACTTTGCTGCAGGAAAGAAATGTCCCTTCCAGGACCAATGCCAAAGGGCTGGGACTTGTCTTGGATAGCAGTCCCTGGCTCTGCATGCTGCAAACCTGTCCTGTTGTTTCCTAGTTGCTGAGAATTCCATGGAAATCAAAATGTAATTTGTGGGTTAGGCCTAGTTTTCTTTAAATCTCTTCTCCACATCTGATAGCCAGTTAAGTGGCTCTGAAGTTGGGTACAACAGCTCTTGGTTTACCTTTGGCCAAGTTTTAGTGAAGAGAAAGTAGAATTTCCAGGGTGAGCCAGTAAGTACCAAGCTGCCTTATTCTCCAGGGGATGACAGACAGCTGTCTGGGTGGTGCTGGACTTCTCTTAGAGAAAATCAGAGCCATGCAAGGCTAAGAATTCTCAGGCTCTGTGAAGCTGTGGTTTAACATAGGCTGGTTCAAGATGGTTAGCACTGTATAATATCATGTTGAAGGAAATTTTCATGTGACGTTCATTAGACAGATCTTATGTGGGACTTGAAGGTGGTGAAGAAAGAATAAATCAAGGAGTTCACCTGCCAGGTTATAACATTTAACGTTTCTCCCTCCTTTGTCAGGGATTGCCAGTGTAGGTTCAGCACCTGAATTTTATTCTGAACAAGGAGGTCACTGCTCACCTTGTTTGCTATGGGATCATCTCTCAGTGTGATGGTTTTCTCACATTAAAGATTTCCTTTACAAAATCTTTGGAGTTGGAGCTTCCCTGTGTGTTTGCATAACAGGGTACTAAATCCCAGCTGTGGCATCTGGATACTGCCTTCCTGGAAGTGGAAAGCCACAACTTACCAAAACATCTTAAAATGTTGATATGTTTAAATAGCCCCTTTTTGTATTGGAAGAGTGGACTACCTAGACTTGTGTTTTTCTGTAAGGACCTTAGTTGTAGCTATTGTAATTATAGAATTCCAAGCAAAATCCAACGTAAATTCTATCCTTGGAAGAACTAGAACAGAGATTATCTTCCAACTCTTCGTTCTGATAAGGTATTTTTATTTTAATGTTAGAATAACTTAGTGGTATTCAAGGCAAGCCAACAAAGGAAGCAACACTTTTTGGGGGCTGTGTTCAAGGAGCCCATTGTGAAGGAGGATTTCAGACACTGTTGCCTTAATAAAAACATACTGCAATCCTCTAAAAACACCAATAAAGAGACAGAAAAGGGGCTCACAATTTGCCAAGACACAACTGTGACACACAGACTGAGAATGAGGCACCTCTGCACAAGAGCAGAGCAGCCATAAGAGTCCAACAAATGTTGTTAAAATTTTTAAATTTCAACTCTGTAAAGACTCTTGCACTCTGCAGACAGCTCTGTGGATGCAGATATGCCCCACTGGGTTAAGTAAAATTGGATTTAACCTGTGTAATGTCAAGATGTTGCAAGCTCCTGAACAGGGATAAAGAGGCAACATGTCCAATTGTATGCAGTGCATTTGCTGGATAATACTGTGTGTCCTTCCCAGCTTTGCCAGTCTTAGGCATTAGTCCTTCCACTCTCTGTGCCTCAGTTTCCCCATTGTATGAAGAGGGTAACATGGTTCCTACATCACAAGGAGCATGGGTTGATGTTTAAAATTGTTTAGTGCCACTACCACCCATCTCAGGCCTTAGTCTGCTAAGAGCTTGTGCCCATGAGGTGACAGTAATGAATTTCTAGGGGATTTTTGCTGATGTCCTCATGACCATGCATTTGAAATGTTATGCAGGCTTTTCCATAGGCAAGAGTTTCATCTCTTGAGTGTGAGTTATGCCATATTCCCCAGCTGTTGTTGGTGCCTCTGTTACTACTGGTAATGCCTTACAGGAATGAACAGTGAGATAAGCATCTTGCTGGTGCTTTCTGGTCTGCAGGGAGCTTGGGCCTTGTACGACATGTTCCACTGGGCTGCACTTCCCTCTCAGTGGCTTGTGGGGACCAGGCAGGGCTTTGTTTGCCACTGGCACTGAGGTGATTAATGGCTCTTTGCCTTTTCCAGGAGAATGCTCTGTCACTGGCCAGTCCCACTTCAAAAGCTTTGACAACAAGTATTTCACCTTCAGTGGGATTTGTCAGTATTTATTTGCCAAGGATTGCGTGGAAAATTCCTTTTCTGTGATCATCGAGACGGTGCAGGTAACAGCAGCCTTGGCTGGAGCCTCTGCACATCCTCTTGGGAGTGTGATATGAATTGCAGCTGCACAGGCCAACAGAAGCAATTTCTCTGTAAAATAATTAGTTTAAATAACAGTCTTTCTCCTTAGTTAATAAGCTTTTTGGTTCTCCTTGCTGCCATTCCCAGGAGCCTACTTGGAGATGGAGGTTTGGAGATTGGGTTCTCACCACCTCTTTGCCAGCTGAACAAACAGAGGCAAGAGTTTGCCCCCTTGCAAAGCACCCTGACTGCTGGTGCCTCTCTAATGCCCGTGGGGAAAGGACATTTCCTTGGATACTGAAGAGAGTGCATTGTCAGAGCAGTACCTTGATTTGCCTCCCATTTACTCATATTGGCTGGTGACTTTTTTGTAGCCAGTCAGCAGCTCCTGACTTTCTTTGCCATCTCTCCTGATGGATGTGAGAGAGGCAGGAAAGGGAGCCAGGCCAGTGCAGGAAGGGATGGAGATCCTGGAGGGGAGTGTCACAGGGACGTTAACCCAGTCCTGAAATTAATTGGCTATTGGGAACAGGTGTAAGCCAGAGACTGAAAAGGGCACTGAAGGAAGCAGAGGGCAAGAAAGGCCATGGGTGTTATGTCAAGGTGATGGGAGGAACTGAAGGCAGGGAGAGGTGTGATGGAATCAAGAGACAGGAGAGAAAGGAGTATAAGCCTGGCTTGCAGCAACAGAGAAGTCACAGGCTTTGGACAAATGGGCTGTGAGGTTTCTATGCACCATCCACTCTGAGTCCTGCATTAGTAAGCTCTGATAGTGCAGCTCTGAGATCGTCTGTGCTTGGGAACCTGCAGAACAGGTTTCTACTGAAACTTCCCTTTCGAAACCAGGGAGTAGACCTGAGGCCCTGCAGTCCTTGTTCCTCAGCTATGTAACCCAGCCAGGAAAATAAATACCACACAAGTCTGGGGTGGTGTGAGCTGCATAGCTGTTTCCCAGGCTGGTGAGCTGTGTGAGTCAGTGTGCCCTTCCTGCCCCTACCACAGCTGGGGGCTGCTCACTCGCATGGGCTGCTCCCCAGGCTCTGGTGTAGCACCCACAGGTTGCTTTCCAGGCTCTGAGACAGGGAGCTCCCTGGTGTAATTAATGGGATAATGGAGGAGAGACTGCCAGCCTGGTGTTTGTGGGATGCAGAAACTAGATCCATGAAAGCATTTTGACATGCAACACCTCCCAAATTAGATGCTGAAATGCCTCCTGGGGGCCTGGGACTGAGTCACCATTAAAGTGAAAGCTTGAGGCAGATTTTCCTTCCCTGTAGTGTGCAGATGATCCTGATGCCGTGTGCACTCGCTCAGCTTCTGTCCGGATCCGGGATATGGACAACAGCATCATTAAAATGAAACATGGAGGAGGAGTTTCCTTGAATGGACAAGACATACAGATCCCTTTGCTACAAGGTGTGTTCCCATGGGCTGACTCTGGCCAGACACTGAAAGGGTCCTACTTACTAGTGTTTTCTGGTATGCCTTAGCCCAGTTCAATCAAAAAGTGTTTTCAATACCAAATTCTCATTTGCAGTCTCTTTTATGGGTTCTGTCATTTCAGCTTCTCTCTGTATAGCCCATGCACCTTGGCTCAGCTCCTCTAAAGTGAGGAGAATTAAGCTGGTCTGTATTTGACAGACTTGGAAAAGTGACTGTTGGTCTATTCCTTTTGAAATTATTATTTTTTTTATCCAGAAGCTTGAAATAATGGAATCACAGAATGGTTTGTGTTGGAAAGAACCTTAAAGACCATCCAGTTCCAACTCCCTGCTATGGGCAGGGACATCTTCTACTAGACCAGGTTTTTCCAAGCCCCATCCAACCTGGCCTTGAACATTCCCAGGGATGGGGCAGCTACAGCTAGTTTGGGCAACCTGTGCCAGGGCCTCACCACCCTCACAGGGAAGAATTTCTTCCTAGTATCCAATCTAAACCTACTCTGTCTGTTTAAAGCCATTCCCCATTTTCCTGTCACTACCTCTTGCGAAATGTCACGGTTAAGGCCTGATATTTGGCAAAATGCACATATATCCTCTTCTGGAGCCCCTGAGTGCCCTAGCGCTGAGTCTTTGGGCAAATTGAAGCAAATGTCAACTGCTGAGAAGGCACAAAGCTTGGGAAATTTGAAGTGAGCAGTCCTGGCACCCCTGGCTTTGACAGATCTGTGTGCCCCCCATTCAGCATAACACAGCAATCCCAGGCAATGAAACATCACATCCTGCCCTGACTGACTGAGACGCTGGTTGTCTTCAGGTGCCCTCCGTATCCAACGCGTGGTGAGGACCTCAGCCCGCCTGACCTACGGGGAACACCTGCAGATTGACTGGGATGGGCGAGGTGAACTCCTGCTGAAGGTACTCTTTCTTTCCATCTGCCAGTTTTATTTGTGCCTGTTCAGCCCTTCTCTCTTCCCACCTAAATGTGCACAAAGATTTTCTTGTCTGAAGTGAGAAATTGCTGTGTATTGCATGTTAGAAATTCCATTCTCTTTTGCTACCCCCGGAGAGAATTACAGGTCCTTTTGTATTCTAGAAGCAAACATTTCATCCTACAGCATCTTGGTGGGTTTTTTCCTCCTCTCTCTCTTTCCTTCTTTTTTTTTTTTTTTTAATTTAAATTAACCGTGAATAGTCTTGTGCTTTGTTCAGCAGAACCCTCCAAACTGCATTTTTCTTTTATTTGCTTTGACTGTAGTGTCTAAAACAATGGGTGTGAGTTACTTAAAATAAGAGAAGAAAATGGTTCCAGGGACACAGTTACTCATAATTTCCAGGAAGAAGAAATTATCTTGTGGATGTGTTGCGTGCTCCTTCTACTGTGAGGAATGTTTGAAGTCAGCCTTGATTAACAATTAGGGTTTGTCTGTGCTGCAGACCACAGCAGAGTGTAGAGATGCTCAAGCCAGGTTTAAAAGAAATGAACTGTAAGGGAAGCTGTAGCCACAGCCCTACTGCCTTTGAAACCTCCTTGTAGCAGGAGATCTGTGGCTGGACCCTACGTGGAGTGGTTCTACTCACTGAGAGGACTTTTGCCAAGAAAGCCAATTTTCCTGTGATTATCTACTGAGCAGTGAATGCTGCCCTCTCTGAACCACAGCCTTGCTTTTGCATTTTCCTTACCTGCCCTAAAATCTGGCTTAAATGTCATGCCTGGCATGGTGTAAAAGTTCCTGAAAGCTGGTTCACAATTGAGTTCTAGAGCTGAAAGAATAACTTTGGAAAGCACCTGGGGGTTCGTGTTTTTTTTTTGTTTTTTTTTTTTTTGTTTTTTTTTTTAAATTTAACCTGTATTTCTGTTCTCCAAGGGTTCTAGGAGTTCTTTTTGGGCTTAGAATGATTCACTTTAGTCCCGTGGGACATCTCAAAAGTTTTGGTTTTCCACAGTATTCAAACTATTTTTCTGCCTGGTCAGAGGCCTGAGTAGCCTGGCACATTTTTTCTCTCACTTAAAGTAAACCTAATTTTCTGCTCCAGATCCTCTACCCAGAAAAGTGGTGGAAGTTTCTCCAGTCATCTGCTCCTTCCCTTGCTGGGTATTGAAAGCATCTTTTTAATTGCTTTTGGAGAGTTAATTTATGCTGGATTCATAGACTGACCCGTTGCCAAGTTTTTCTGACAATTGGGGGAAGTGATACACTTCCATTACCTTGGCCAGGCTTCTGGCAAATTTTTTTTCTGTGTTCTCAAGAAGGTTCCCCTTTCTGTGATTGCTTGATATTTGTGATTTGAGCTTCCCCTCGAAAATACTCCAGAACTGGGATTTGTATGAGTCATTGTTCCATCTGCAGAGTACGTGAAAGAGTACATTCCTTGCCTGTTGGAATAGTAAGGATTCACATATTCTAATCACTCATGGTTGTTCCTTTTCATGCTCCATATTTAGTCTCTGACCACTGTGTTTGAGTGGTGTGTAGTGTTAGGGTATATTTTGGAGGATGTTTTTTATCTTTAATTATGCATTAAAGCACTGAGGCAGCTCCTGTGTAGCTTTACTTCTAATAAAAACTGACTCTTCCTTTCTTATTAAAACAAAAGATATTGGTGCCTTTGTGTTGCAGATATTGCTTAGGAGATATTTCCCTGTCTACCTCTAGATTTGGAGTCATGTTTTAGTTGCCCCTGGATCTGCAGCAGGAATAAGGAAGGGTGGAAAGTGCATCTGCTCTGTGGGTTGTTGGCAGTGCTGTTTCTTATTAGTTTCTTATTTTATCAATGGTCAGTAATGTTAAGAGAAATATCATCTCCAATATTGCCTCTGTTTTGTGACAAAGTAATCTGTTGAAATTTTCTTCATCTTCAAATTTTCCTTTTAAATGGGAAGTGGTTTCACGTGCAGTATCTTTTCCCAAATTGCCATTGGAAGTATAATCTTCTCACTACATTAATAACATGCAACCACCAGTGTTGCCCTGCTCGTTTATATGAATGAAGGGGGAAAATAAGGAAAGACTAAACTGGACTGCTGGTCAAGGCACAAAAATAAGCCTTTTTTCTTCTAGTTATCTTCAGTTACCATCTGAAATTATCACTGTACTGTGCAAAAATTGTCCTGCTGCTACTAATTTTTGTTAGAAGCTGAAAAATGTAGTAGAATGGCATTATGCTGTAGTATTTTAATGTGTAATTTAGAATTTGATTGATTATTGAATAGTGTATGGTTCATTCTTTAAAAAATCTTGCTATACGGTGATAACATGTTCCGGAGGATGACCAGGCTAATGTTGTGTTCCTCAGCTGTCTCCAGTCTATTCCGAAAGGATGTGTGGCCTCTGTGGGAATTACAATGGTAACCAAGGGGATGATTTCCTTACACCTTCTGGCATGGTGGAATCTCTTCTGGAAGATTTTGGAAACTCCTGGAAGCTCAATGCAGACTGCCAAGACTTGTTAAAACAAGACAGTGACCCCTGCAACCTCAATCCTCGTTTAGGTACTGAACTCCATCCAAAATTAAAATGTGCAGCAAACTGTGATCTTTCATTTTACATTAAAAAATGCCCTAAAAATAAAATAAAGGAGAGGAAACTAAAATAAAAATTGAAAATGAAAAAAAAAAGAGAAGCAACTCATGTTGCTTATATTACCAGCAGTGTGGCTGTAATATAAGTTTAAAAAAAGTTGCAAACAGCAACAAAAACAACACCCAGAGGCTCAGATCAATTCAGGAAAACTTATTATTTTGTAAAAATTGAAAATAAAAATGTCAGCATTGTAGGATTGTGCTGCTGATAGCTTGGACCAGAGTCCGAGTCAGACCATCACAGTCACAGCACACCTGTGACACTGAAACTACTCTTGAGAGTGTGAGCAATACCATGTTTATCCTCTGGATGGAGAAAACACCTTTTCTTCATCCCTCTGTGCTTAGAGCTTAAATACTTTTCCAATTCCTTGTCTCCCTTATTTTACTGCATCCCAACAGACAGCCTTCCTTTTTCCCTCCATGCTGCTTGGGTGTCCTGATTTGACACAGGGAGAAATCTGAGCAATTTTCTTGTCCCAGGTGTTCCAGCAACCTCTGATTCCTGGGAGAAGCAAGCACAGAAAGAATTTTGTGGCTGTTGGTCAGAGCAGGAACCGGTGATTTGTCAGTATAGTGCAGCCTAGAGGGTTTAATTTTGCCAACATAAAAAGCAGCAGAAAGCAGAGGCCCTGTAAAAGGAAGTACAGCACCAGAATCAGTGGTAACAGGATATAAAAGCAGTGCTTTTCCTTGATTTGTTTTACTAGTGAAACATTATTCCTTCAGTAGAGCTTGTAAGATAGGAGCTATGGTGCTATCTGTGCCTGCTTGATCCTGTTTTATTCTTGTATGCTCTGGGTTTTTCTTTTCTTTTTTTTTGGTTTCTAAAAGGAAAAGAAAATGCGTACTGTGGCTCATCTAGCTTTTCTTGAAAGCCACTGAGTGAGTCAGTGCAAGCATGTAATTTTTCTCTTTCTAGCCAAATATGCTGAGGACTCCTGCTCAATTCTGATGTCTCCTGCATTTGAACCCTGCCACCATGAAGTCAGCCCCACTCCCTATGTGAAGAACTGCCGCTTTGATGTCTGCTCCTGCTCCAGTGGCAAGGATTGCCTGTGCTCTGCTGTTGCTAATTACGCAGCAGCCTGTGCCAGGAAGAGCATCCTGCTCCAGTGGAGAGAGCCTGACTTCTGCCGTAAGTGACATGCTGCTGCACCCACTAGTTTTTCTTGTCTTGAAGGAACTTTTTCTGGCAATGTTGGATGAGAAATCTAGAATGTGATGGTATCTGCAAGGTGCCAAATATTTCTTATGGCAAGGAGAGTCTGTCTTTTCTCCACACTAGCACAGATGCAAAAGCTGTTCCCAGAGACTACTCAGCAGTGGGGGAGAGAAGCAGTCAGCTGCCATACCTCAGCACAACTTTGGGCTGGATTCCCATTTTCAGCTGTATTTAAGTTTTAGGTACTCACCTGGAAACTTTCTGAATATCCCAGGGTAGGAATCTCTAACTGATTTGCAGTAATCCTTTTGAGACCCAAACTTCCCACGTCCTGAACCCATCGGTGACTCCCAATGTAGTTGAATGTGAGGGTAAGGAGAGAACACAAAGGCAGGTACTTGGACAAACTTACATCAGAAGGGAATTCTGTCAGTCTTGTGTATCACTCCTTCTCATGGCAGGGCTAACCTATTGCACATCACCTGAGATCTTGTCCAGACAAGTTTTGAGCATCTTCAAGGACAGAAATCCACCAACCTCAGTGCAAGATGAATAGCCAAACTGCTGAGAGGCTGGAGCAGAAGAGGCAATGCCTTTTATTTCTTTTCTTTTCTTTTCTTTCTCTGTTAGGTCAATGAGGTAGGAAAAGATCCATTGCAATGCAATTTTGATTGAGCATGGACACTCTTTTCCCCATAAATATTTGTGAAGTGGATGTTTTTCCATTTTCCTGAGCAACTTTGTTATTAAGGAAAGAAGACAATTGAAAATTTTGGGGAAAAATATGTGTGCTTGGCAGCTCTCCAGGTCTGTTCTGCTACTTCTTTCCAAACAGAGGCTTGCAAAAATATTTACACACTGAGTGTGCAGAAACTAGAAAAGCAAGGTCACTGGTCTTCCACCTGGTAGGGTCTGTACCTGTAAAGTCAGTAACCACAGCTCCTGGGGGCTGGACAGTATTTACTACAAATGAGAACAAAACCAGTTTATGCTAAACTGCTGCATGGTTTGATAATATTTTACCTAATTTATGTACATGTTCAGATAGTGGAACAGTAATGTCATAAAAATCCTTTTAAAACTCTGCAGGTCTGGAGGCTGAAAGAAAGAGCAGTGATAATGCACCATTGTTCTTTCTGTAATTGAACAAGCCAGTTTTCACAATTAATCTTTAATAGTGCAAGGCTGCTTCTTCCTTTCTGTGCATTACCGAGAGCTTTATGCCTTCACACAGTGATTTTTCTGATTGCAGATCCATCAGCTCCCATTAAATGATCCTGATGCCCTAGACATCTCCTGTCACATGAAGGAGAGCAGTCCCTCTCTTAATGAGTTTAAGATGTGAATGTGCAGGTTATGTAATTTGTGCTGATGGCCCATTGCACTAAATGTGTGCTCCACTCCTGCCTTGCTCCACAGAGATCTGGTTTATTGGAAAATGACTTGACTGAACCAGTTTGCTTGATTTGAAGTGGAGGAGTGTCAGGGAGGAAAGTCATTAATGCAGCACAGCAGTTCTGCTGCATGTCAAGCTAACAACTCCCCTGTCTTTGCAATTACTTTAGTTGCAGTTTGATTATTTAAGATCTGACTCACACCCCTGCAGCCCACCATGATTAAGCACCAGAGTCAGTCCCTTCATGCTGGATGGGAGGAGCAGACAGGCCATACTCTTAACAGGCTGTATCTCTCATGCACCTGCATGTAAAAAAATGATTAAAAACTAGGCTGGATGGCTGAGCCCAGAGAGTGGTGGTGACTGGAGTGGATTTAGCACCACTTCACAAGCAGTGTTCCCCAGAGCTCAATAATGGAGCTAGTTTTATTTGATATTTTTCTCAATTGTCTGGATGAAGGGAGTGAGTGCACCCTCAGTTTGCAGATTACATGAAGCTGGGCAGGAGCTGACAACCTACTGGAGGGCAGGAAGGCTCTGCAGAGGGATGTGGACAGGCTGGATCAATGGGCTGAGGCCAATGGGATGAGGTTCAACAAGGCCAAGGGCTGGGTCTTGCCCTTGGGTCACAACTCCCTGAAGCGATACAGGCTGAGGGCAGAGTGGCTGGAAATCTGCCTAGTGGGAAAAAACTCAGAAGTTCTGGTTGGCAGCGGCTGGACATGAGCCCAGG
>VWZD01000637.1:0-44129 GCA_013396695.1 Sakesphorus luctuosus
TGTGTTCTTGCACCAACTCTGTTGGGGTCAACTCTTAGTCCCGAGCAGGGGGCAGCATGAATGACGGTCAGAAGAGCTCAGGCACAGCAGGCATCAGAAGGCTTCATCAGAAGGCTTGAAAGACTTTATTCAAGATAGTTAACAGACAGTTCCTCATAGCTCATAGTAGTACTAGTAGAAGAAGTAGTTCCTAGCAGTTCCAGTTTCTAGTAGCTCTAATCTTACTTAGCAACATCCACACCTTTTATATCCTCTCACATCCAACATGTCTTGACATTATTGGTTAACCAATTCACCTCACATACACCACAGCCTCTCATTGGTCACAAGNCACCTTTTATATCCTCTCACATCCAACATGTCTTGACATTATTGGTTAACCAATTCACCTCACATACACCACAGCCTCTCATTGGTCACAAGATCCCCACACACACTCCAGGTAGCTCTCTTCTCTTTAAGGTACACTCCAAATGGCTTTCCTTAAGGGATGCATTCACAGTCACCCCCAACACAACTCTATTCACTATCTTCTTCAGCATGATGCTCCAAAGAGCCACAGCAGACCTTGATGAAGAAAACGGCATCTACATCCGATATTGTACAGATGAAAGTCTATTCAACCTAAAGCGACTGAGGACACACACCAAGACCCTGAATCACCTTGTCCGTGAGCTGCTTTTTGCTGATGATGCTGCCCTCATTGCTCACATAGAAGCAGCTCTGCAGTGCTTAACATCCTGCTTTGCAGAGGCTGCTGAAATTTTTGGGGCTAGAAGTCAACTTGAAGAAGACAGAACTTATCCACCAACCTGCACCTCAGGAACTCTTCCATCATCCCCACACCACCATAGGTGAATCAGAGCTTAAGTCAGTCCAGTACTTCACCTGTCTGGGAAACATCAGTTCCTCAGACAGTAAGATCGACAAAGAGATACACAACAGGTTAGCAAAGGCATACAGAGCCTTCGTAAAACTCCATAAAAGAGTCTGGTCTAATAAACACCTGAAGAAAAGTACAAAGATCAGTGTCTACAGAGCCATTGTTCTGTCTACTCTTTTATATGGGTCTGAATCATGGGTCATCTACTGCTACCACCTACGGCTCCTCGAACGCTTCCATCAGCGCTGCCTGCATTCAATCCTAAACATCCACTGGTCTGACTACGTGACTAACGTGTCTGTTCTTGAACAGGCAGGGGTCACCAGTATCGAGGCCATGCTGATGAGGACACAGCTGCACTGGGCAGGGCACGTCTCCGGGATGGAGGATCACCGCCTCCCAAAGATTGTGCTCTATGGTGAACTCGCCACTGGCTGCAGCAAGAGAGGAGCCCCGAAGAAGAGATACAAGTACTCCCTGAAACAACACCTCAGCCTTGGCCATATTGACTGCCATCAATGGTCCACTCTGGCCTCCAGTCAGGATTCATGGAGACACACCATTCACGATGCTTCTGCTTCCTTTGGGAATGTACACAGAGTCAGTCTTAAGGAAAAAAGACAACACAGAAAGAACTGTTCCTCACCAATATTGCCTAAGGAGACTTTCCACTGTGCCTTTTGCAACCAGACTTACCTATCCTGCATCGGCCTTTTTAGCCACCAGAACGCTTGCAGCAAGCGTGGATAGTGCCCTTCCTAAATCTTCGTTCACTAAGTCTAGCCATGAATGAATGAATGATGAATACTGTCACAGTCCTCACAGACTGTACAGAATCAAATCTCCTGCTCGTCCATCTCCACAACCTCTCCTCAGGTCAGACTTCTATACCTAGAAAAGAATCAAAGTTTCAGCACAGGTAGGTTTGTATGGCTTTGGGTAGCTGTATCAGTTCCAGCTGGAAGGTTCATGAGGTTCATTGGTAGGCACACACCTCTCTGCCAGCTTGCTAGGAGGGAGATAACATTGAAGAGCAGCTTTTTTATTCTTTCAAGTAATCCTCCTCTTTAATTTTTTTAAAATGTGTTGATTTACTATAAAAGGTTAAACTGTTTAAAGATGATAGGGATAGGTATTGTAAGCTCCTGTCAGCCTTTATACTCTCAAGTCGTTTCTAAATATATCAGAAATTGTAAGATTTAATTCAATAAGAATAGTTTGATTTTCACTTTTTGGGGAATGAAAAGGAATGATTAGGTCAATATCTGGATCTTGTGAGGCTTTTTTCCTTAATATTGGAATGTGATTAGCTATACCTTTCTTCCCTTTGTTTTTCACTGATAGTAATTATTCTTATGCGTTCTCTATGTAGAAATAAATACATAGACAAAGAGTTTGTTGGAAGGCATAAAAAGATTAGGTCTTTGGTATTAAATGGAAATACTGATTGAAAGTCAAGACTGGACAATTATTTGCCCATTCACTTAGTCTGGACAATGTCTTTGTCAGGCACAACATTGGAATAGTTGTGATGGGAACTAAATTTGCTGCTTATCCCTTCTAGCATGAGTAATAGACAAGTTAAATAACACCCGAGGGAACAGAATGTTTTTTAAGGTTTAGAACCAGGCAGTTAATGTGAATTTGGGGTTATCTAATTGACAGGAGTGATGAATCATAATATTTCTCTTTCCATGGAAACCTTATTTTTCTTTCTGCAGTCCTGATTCTCTGACCAAATACTGAAAAATTTTGAAGTTAAGGCAAAAGTAATTAAAAATGTTTTTGTTACTTGTTTTTAAGTCATCAAGACTTGTTTGAAAATTACTAAATTCTGCCCAGTTGCAATATTGAACTCCAAGCAGTAGGCATTATTTACCTGTATCAGGAAAACATTCTCAAACTGCATTTCCAGGGCAGATGTCTTATCCTAGGAGGCACTGATTCTCCTTTTTGGAGGCTATGAAAGCAAATCCTGTCTGAGTGGGTCCTCTAACCTGAGCCTTTTCTGACCAATTTTTCATTTCCTGGGNACTAGATGAAATTAAAGACAAAAATAATTGCCTCCTGTGTGGAATTTATACTCAAAAGCCTCAGTGGGCATTGTTTTGGTTACTGTGGTTTGCCTAAAATATGGGTGAGTTTATGTTAGACTCTCTATGCACTTTTTCCACATCACTAGTTCCTCATTGCTTCAATATTAATAGCAACTGTCATGCAAGAGACCAAAAAGCATCTGTAATGCATTCTAGTGAGCTCTCTTTGTGGCTGCATTGAGCTTTGAACTAGTTACACTCTTACTTCTTGAAGACACGAGCAGTCCCATAAAATAGCAAAGTAATAAGGAAACAGGCACAAGTACTTTAGCCACCTCTTTCACATACTTGAGAATTTACTTTATTCTGGGTATTGCTCTTTAAAACACAGTAGTATTTTCTTGCCTATAGATTCCTTTTGGTTTTTTGTTTTCATGGGTTTCCACTGATCCCTACAAAGTCTGACTGACTTTATACAGAATCATAGAAAAAAAAGTTGTTGTATAACACTCTCATCTGCTGCAGTGACTAGGTTGAAATGATGATGTTTTAGATACCAATAGTTGCTCTTGAAAATGTGGCTGCATTGCAGGCTGTCAGAATCTGAGTGCAGATGGATGTCTGATGTTCAGTCTTGTCTGATTTTATTTTGCACAGGCAAATATGTGCCTCATTTAAAACAGACTCTGCCTGATATATGCAGAAGGTCATGTCTCTGAGCTGTGCAGAATTTCTAAAATTCTCCCAAACTGTGGAGCCCTCTGTCTAGAAATAACCTGTCCAACTGTGTAACACTTGCTAGCAGACTGATGACTTTAATCATTGGCAACAGGGACAGAAACTTTTCTTCTGCCTTTCACTGAAGAATAGTCTTGAGCTGGAGTTTGCTAAAGAAATTCAGAACTAAAAGCATGTTGCCACAGGGCTTGACACACTAGATTTCAAAGAGTCACACTGCTCTACATCTTTATTGCCTTTCTTTTTGCTGGTCGAGTCAGCTACAGAACAGTTCCTGAAGTGACAGTGATGAATTATGTAGTATTGCTGTTAATGTGAAATGGAGTGGCTATAATGTAATATGTGAGCATCTTAAAAACATGAACCAATTCACCAACAACAGATGTAGTACTGAACATGTGGAATTAAAGTAAATAGCATTATATGTTAGCAATCAATGGTTTGCAACAATAAAATTCTACGATGCACGCCTTTATATTGTCTATTGACTAACCCCCTGCATGATTACTCTGTCTTCCTCTTGCCCAAAGGCTTGAGCATGTTGATCTTTCTTCTACTGCTGTAAACCCTATGTTTGGCAGACTATTTGTACTTGGCACTTGATCTTTCTCAGCTCTCCTAATCATCTCATACTTAGGAAAAGCCAAATTTTGTGGTGTGCTGTGTCTCTCCTGTATAGACCAAATGCCCCATACTCTCTAAAGGTACAAGTTAGTAGGAACCGCTTCTATATTTCTAAAAAGTTTCTAAACAGTTTCTGTGTTTCAGAAATAGCAGGTTTTAAGACTTTTCAGGAACCTGATAAATGAGCAACATCATATTTATCTTTGAAAGAATTGATGATAAAGTGGAAGAAATGATAATTGATGATAAAGCAAAAAGTGCTGAGAGCTGAGAACACTCTCTTGCTTGAGAACAGTTTGGAAGCCTTGATCTGGATTTTTCTAGCCAACAGTTCTTAATCCCTGTCTTTGGAGTTGTGTTATGTAGCGTCTCTAAAAAACCCCCAAAACAACAAAACACCAAAGAGACTAGGAGGTGTGATGCACCTTATCCATTATCTTTTCTCTGACACTATCAAGTGTGTCCCAGGAGGAGGCAAAAGATCTGTGTTCAATTGTTTATTGATATTGTTTCTATTTGCTTTCACATCTTTCCCTTTGCTCTAAATGTCAGTTAAATACCATGTTTCTAAATATCTTCTTCTATAACATTTCAGAATTATATAAATTAGGAATTAGGAGTATTAGTTCATTGTTTTCTGGTGTAATTCTGGTTCAAGCAGGAAGAATCATTGGTAGTGGAGATTCAATAAGAGTACTTTGAATAAATGAAGAATAAAGATTGAAATATTTTTGCAAGAACATTTTGAAGCAATAGTTGTTCTTCTTTCNTTCTAACATTCAGGACAGAGTGTTTATATCTTAGCAGGACACTTGACTTCAGCTGGTGCTTTGTTTTGTGTCTTCTAGCAGTGAATTATTTCCATTTTCTCTGTGAATCATGTTCTTAGCTTGCTGGGATAGTTTTAGCCAGATTCAACAGAAGCTTAGGTTTTATTTTTATTTTTTTTTCTTACTAGATGAAATTAAAGACAAAAATAATTGCCTCCTGTGTGGAATTTATACTCAAAAGCCTCAGTGGGCATTGTTTTGGTTACTGTGGTTTGCCTAAAATATGGGTGAGTTTATGTTAGACTCTCTATGCACTTTTTCCACATCACTAGTTCCTCATTGCTTCAATATTAATAGCAACTGTCATGCAAGAGACCAAAAAGCATCTGTAATGCATTCTAGTGAGCTCTCTTTGTGGCTGCATTGAGCTTTGAACTAGTTACACTCTTACTTCTTGAAGACACGAGCAGTCCCATAAAATAGCAAAGTAATAAGGAAACAGGCACAAGTACTTTAGCCACCTCTTTCACATACTTGAGAATTTACTTTATTCTGGGTATTGCTCTTTAAAACACAGTAGTATTTTCTTGCCTATAGATTCCTTTTGGTTTTTTGTTTTCATGGGTTTCCACTGATCCCTACAAAGTCTGACTGACTTTATACAGAATCATAGAAAAAAAAGTTGTTGTATAACACTCTCATCTGCTGCAGTGACTAGGTTGAAATGATGATGTTTTAGATACCAATAGTTGCTCTTGAAAATGTGGCTGCATTGCAGGCTGTCAGAATCTGAGTGCAGATGGATGTCTGATGTTCAGTCTTGTCTGATTTTATTTTGCACAGGCAAATATGTGCCTCATTTAAAACAGACTCTGCCTGATATATGCAGAAGGTCATGTCTCTGAGCTGTGCAGAATTTCTAAAATTCTCCCAAACTGTGGAGCCCTCTGTCTAGAAATAACCTGTCCAACTGTGTAACACTTGCTAGCAGACTGATGACTTTAATCATTGGCAACAGGGACAGAAACTTTTCTTCTGCCTTTCACTGAAGAATAGTCTTGAGCTGGAGTTTGCTAAAGAAATTCAGAACTAAAAGCATGTTGCCACAGGGCTTGACACACTAGATTTCAAAGAGTCACACTGCTCTACATCTTTATTGCCTTTCTTTTTGCTGGTCGAGTCAGCTACAGAACAGTTCCTGAAGTGACAGTGATGAATTATGTAGTATTGCTGTTAATGTGAAATGGAGTGGCTATAATGTAATATGTGAGCATCTTAAAAACATGAACCAATTCACCAACAACAGATGTAGTACTGAACATGTGGAATTAAAGTAAATAGCATTATATGTTAGCAATCAATGGTTTGCAACAATAAAATTCTACGATGCACGCCTTTATATTGTCTATTGACTAACCCCCTGCATGATTACTCTGTCTTCCTCTTGCCCAAAGGCTTGAGCATGTTGATCTTTCTTCTACTGCTGTAAACCCTATGTTTGGCAGACTATTTGTACTTGGCACTTGATCTTTCTCAGCTCTCCTAATCATCTCATACTTAGGAAAAGCCAAATTTTGTGGTGTGCTGTGTCTCTCCTGTATAGACCAAATGCCCCATACTCTCTAAAGGTACAAGTTAGTAGGAACCGCTTCTATATTTCTAAAAAGTTTCTAAACAGTTTCTGTGTTTCAGAAATAGCAGGTTTTAAGACTTTTCAGGAACCTGATAAATGAGCAACATCATATTTATCTTTGAAAGAATTGATGATAAAGTGGAAGAAATGATAATTGATGATAAAGCAAAAAGTGCTGAGAGCTGAGAACACTCTCTTGCTTGAGAACAGTTTGGAAGCCTTGATCTGGATTTTTCTAGCCAACAGTTCTTAATCCCTGTCTTTGGAGTTGTGTTATGTAGCGTCTCTAAAAAACCCCCAAAACAACAAAACACCAAAGAGACTAGGAGGTGTGATGCACCTTATCCATTATCTTTTCTCTGACACTATCAAGTGTGTCCCAGGAGGAGGCAAAAGATCTGTGTTCAATTGTTTATTGATATTGTTTCTATTTGCTTTCACATCTTTCCCTCTGCTCTAAATGTCAGTTAAATACCATGTTTCTAAATATCTTCTTCTATAACATTTCAGAATTATATAAATTAGGAATTAGGAGTATTAGTTCATTGTTTTCTGGTGTAATTCTGGTTCAAGCAGGAAGAATCATTGGTAGTGGAGATTCAATAAGAGTACTTTGAATAAATGAAGAATAAAGATTGAAATATTTTTGCAAGAACATTTTGAAGCAATAGTTGTTCTTCTTTCCTTCCTTTCAGTTCCTCAAAGTTCTTCTCCTATGATCTGCATCCTGCTTCAAATGCCATCCTATTCTCCTTTATTCTATTCACTTATTGTCTAAACTTTCCTAATTTTTCTCAGTTATTTATCAAATTATATTGTAGTTACATGCATTACAACACCTGTACTGTGCAGACTGGAGACCGGCACTAGTACAGAAAAGGCAGATGCCCAGCAGAACTGTAGTGATGGATAAAAACTAGGAGTAGGGCATTTTCTGTAAGCCCAGAGGCAGGACACGATCTCTCGCATATCACTGTCACCTAAGTCCAGACCCACTGTATTTTTTGTTGTTGCTGCTAGGTCATTCTCTATTTTAGGAAGAGCACTTATGGGAAAAAAACAATTGTATTAAAACAAACTTTACAATAGCTGAGTGTCACATTATTTGAAAAATAGGTTGTACTTTTATGGGTTAGTGGATACAGCACTTTGAGGCAACTGTGTGAGCTGTAGTTGGTCACCCAGGGTTAGTTTGAGCTGTATGGATATTTGCCACAGGCTGAAACTGCAGTTTGTTACAACCCTGCTGTATAAATTATACATGACAGTTAAAGAGATAGGTTTGGGAACCAAATGGGGAGAGGCCTCGGACAGAACCAGTCCTGAATAAACTGCTTCAGACTCCTGACAGTGGTCCTCATAGGAATGAGGAGTTTACAACTGAAAAGGGATACTGAAAATAGAGGAGGCTGCTACAGCAGAGGTAGAGAAAGGCAGAGGAAATGAAAGGTCACACAAACCAATGCAGAATAATGAAAGCTGGCACTTCCCAGTCGCAGTCCATTCTCTCCTGGTCACTCAGTGACCTGAAAATAATACAGATTCATAGTCTTTTCTCTCATGTCAGTGTGGTCAGTGACCTTACAACCATGTCCTGTAGTCCATTAAAATAAACCTATTAAAAAAAACATTACCGGTCCCACCCCCTGAAATTAAAGCAGGGTGGGAGAGAAACATAAATAAAGGCTCTTCTAAAGTAAATTAGCCATCTTGGTATTTGGATGAGAAGACATGAAATAATAAGTGATGTTCCAGTCTATTAGAGGTGTAAGCTAAATGAAATGCTGAAGCAATAAAATGAACATAGTTGGTTACATTTGGGGTTAGACTTTTCCCCCCTCTAAAACTTTTTTTTCTTCCAGGGCTCTTTAGAATAAAACCCAAAGAATTCTCTATTGTTCATTATACTTAGTTTCTCTGATAAAATTTAAACTCTCAGAGACAGTCTGGAGTTATTTACAGTTGACTGATTAATCTCTTGATGCTAATGCCAAGGTCATTAAATAAACATTCCAGGAAGATGCTTAGATTTGATATGAAAAAGTATCCAAGTATGTGCTGGAGAAGGATTAAAATGCATATTGTTAGAGTTTGAACTCATTTAGGCTTATACCTTCTGAAATCCTTACTGTGTCAAGGCAAATATTGTGTCAGTACCAGAAAGCTGGACACAGCAGATGTATGGGGGGAGGGTGTTCAGATGGACTTCTGGGTTTTGACTAAGACTGTGTTTGTGTTTCAAAGCTTGTCTGAATCTATGGCTGAGTGTGAACCAGAGTGTTTTCAGGGTAATTTCAAATAAAAGGAAGCATCGATAAGTAACTAATTAATAGTGATGTATGACACGGGGTTTCAAGGGTAGATTATTTGAACTTGGACAATGAAAGGCATGTGATGTGTTGTTAAAATTCAAGCAAGCTACTTTTGATGTCTAATTTTCCTATAAGGACCACTTTTTCCTGTCCCTTTTTACAGCATCATACATGGTTATTCATTATGTCTTTTACTTCCCAAACTAACCCTGCTCAGCAATATCTCCAAAATGTCATGTCTACCTTTAGCAAAGAGGAAAGTGCATCTTAGTATGATGATCTTTTTGATGTGCTGGATTGCGAAAATGTGGTCTGATAGTGGAGTCTTTCCAAGATAGGATAAGAAAAGCAGAATGGGATATTTTTTATAGGAATGTACATTTGAAAACCTGTAACTTGCTTCTAGACCAATTCCTGAATAAAATAAACAGCAAACTGAACTTCCATTCTTTCCTTCAATTTTCTAGGAATTTCCATATTTAACTGTGTACTAAATCAGGTACTTCCATTTTCCTCATAGAATTCTTATAATATTTTAAAATGTTCAAAGATATTGTGGTTTACTCAATTAGAAGTGTCGTAGCTCAGGTACAAAAATCACCTTTTTTACTGGAAAGTCTTCATGCGTTTAATGTCATTGTGGCTTTTGTATGTGAACTTGTTAAAAGCTTTTTTATTATTTGCACTCTCACAGAGCTTGCTGAACCATGTGCTGTGCATTAAGTTAACAGTGGGAAGGCATTTCTAGCATTGTTTCAGGAATGTAAAATAGAAAGTTCATGGGTTTTAGGCAAAGTAATCAGTCAGTTCAGACTGGACGTGTTCTTTTTAAGGATCAAAATCCAAAGTGAACATATCTCTGTGTGTGTTTAGGATGTGGTTTTGCTATTACTTCTGTTAGAGTTCAAGAAGCACAGTTTGCTCCTATCAGAAGTATGCACAGAGTAGGCACGAAATTGTAATGGTTGCTTTGCCCCTTGGCATAGGGAACATCAGAGAAGTCTGCAATGGTTAGATATGACATTTTGAACCTTTCAGTCTGAGTTCAGTCACATCAGTAGTGAGGAATTCCATATTTTGCAGTACAAAAGTTACTGAAATAATTTATGCCTCCAAATGGGCAGTGCAGAAATGATATTAGTATAGTTATTATTAATAATAGTAATACTAATAATGTCATCTGGCTTCTCACTAACTGTTGCAAGTGCTATTAAATATAATTATAATTCTGAAACATACACAGAAGGGGAAAAATATGTTCATTTGTTTATTCTTGGTAGAGAGTTAAACTCAAATCCTATGTTGTAATTGTAGGGATTGGTATTCTGTTCAAAAGAACTACAAACTGAAGGACTCATAACCTCATTACACACTAGTACCAAAAAACTATTATAAAAGAAAATAGTGAGAAGGTTGAGGGAACTGGAGCAATTGCTTTACAATGTTAAATTAAGGTAAGCAGCTGCAATTTGCTTAGGCAATGGCAGACTTGCTGATGGCAAAGTCTACAAACACTGGAAGAGTAAGTCCATGAATTAGAGGATTGCTTGGCATAATAAAGGGAAGGTTGGAGTGAACTCAAGTGGACATTTAGGTGCTATGCCTTGGAAAAACTTCCTGACCTTGACATTTATGAGTCTAATAGTGTCCCAAGGGGTGTAGCGGAAACTTTATCCCTTGGAATATTAAAAAAGAAACTTGAAGAGAAGTACTAAACATACTGCACATTTCTGCAGGAAAAGAAAATGTATGTCAGCTTTTCCACATATAGAAATTGTGTTTTTCTGTGAATCTCCAGATATATTCCTATCAGGTTCTGAAAGATAAGTGCATTTGAAACTCTCCAGAACCAGGATTCAAAGAGGAGACCTTTAATGAGATTTTGGAATCCTGTGGAAGATAGGGCTCCTTCCTCAGATACAGTAGGTGGAAGCAGCTTACCAAAATACTCTTTAATATGGGACAGAAGCACCATTACAGTGTTAGCTACCACCCTGAGTAAGATAATAATATCCACTTATTTAATGGGATTTGGTGTGAGTTTCCTTTCTTTTCCTCCCTTCCAAAGGAAAAACTCTTCCTGAATTTTAGGAAAAATATAAGGACTTTTTTTTTCTCTTTCCCTTCTGCTTTTTTTCCTTCAATCTTTTTGTTTCATTTGGGACAGAAGGGAAACAAAGCATTTTGTAATATCTTGTTCCTTACTGTGTAACCTAGGTAAACTAGAGGTAAGGAAATTCCAGTTGTATGCAGTTGCTTTTTTTCCTTGCAAGTGTTGTATTTTAACTTAATGGTTTTCTCTGAGAAATTAGAAACTTTTTCAGATTTCCCCATTGTTGAAGATTCAGTTGTAGCCTAAAAGTAAGGAGAGCTCTACTGAGGCATTCCTTGGCAATAAACATGGAAGCCTAATTTCAGGCAGTCAAAACACATTCCATGTATTCCAGTCAGGACAGAGCTGTATCAGGTCTTTTCATTTGCTTATGCTGTGGTGTGGCTGTTTATGCTACACCACAGGTCCTGTTTGGCCCAACATCAGCAGGACCACTGGTGAGAGTGGCACCAAACCTCATGATTTTGTTGCTTTGTCCACCATGACTGGTGCACTTGCTGAGCATCATGAGCCTAATTTAGACAAGTCAACTGCAGAAATAAAGTAAATGGTACAACATACCAGTGAGTATTCTGTAATATGCATCCGTATATTCTGACTGGAATTCTTCTGATCAAAGGATGGGATGGAGGCTACACCTTGTGTACCTCAGCCTGTGATTTACTCCTGCTGTTAAATACACCTTTTACTGCTTGAGCTCAGCCCAATGGAGACACAGGTAAAACAGTGTTAACATAATCATGTTTTAATAGGGTTTCCATTTTGAGGTTGTCTGGGGAAGGTGTAATCAGCAGTCACACTGTGTAACCACTTGCTCCTTTAGGAACTTGCGCTAAGCTTTGATCCTGGCAGCTGGTAAGGTTCTGCTCAATGTATGAGAGCAGCTAAAAGATCCAGAGTGTTTTTTCTTTTCTCTGCTTTGGAAATAATTTTATCCTTTTCTTTTGGATCCTATTGAATGTGGGCACCCAAAAAACATTTGAAGAACTCTGTGTGAACCTGTTCCCCTGAGGTCTAGTTGTGACAAAGGAAAATTACTCTGCAAAATATGTTTTATTTCAGAGCTTCTGATGATTCTGAGCAGTTTATTTGTTAGAGGAAAAATTCTGCCTAGGTTGGATGGATTTCTCACAGTGCATCGGGGGGTAATGTAACTAGCTAATAAGTTTTTCCTAAAATGGACAAGAAAGTTATACCTCTCTGTACAAATAGTTCTGCAAGGGAAGAAGTCAGCAACTAGCAATTTCCTGATCACTCTGTTGCCCTATTTTACCCAAATATTTCTGTGACAAATAGATTGTATCCAAACTGTGTCCACTGAAATACATTACATCTTGAATACTCCCCACAGGTCAGTGAGGTACCTTTTGGACTAAGACACTAATTGTGAGAATTGTGTTACTTTCATATTTTCCTTATATATCTTTTTATTGCTTTTTATACCAGTGACTGTTATCTACTGAGGAGTGTAACTCCCATGGCAGAAACAGTCTGGAGTTTTGTCTTACCTTTAAAAATGTCTTGCACTCCAAAAACAACTGTGCAAAACGTGTTATGTGGCTATGCAGTCACAGTGGCTTTTGTGTTAATCCATAAAATCTGGTCATCAATCAAGATGTGTCCAAGTTCTTTTTCACTCAGCTTTTAGATATACTGCATTGACAGGTTTGTTTCTTTCATAAGTCACGCAGTCTGTACATGTGTGTGTGGGTGTGAGAGAGAAAATGCAAACCACACGGCAGACATTAGTCACTTTGTGTCGTAGTGTGTTGGAAGGTACTCAAGTCCTAGGTTATAAAAATGTTGTGGTGCACTTCATAGACTGAGGTCCTGTATGGTTCGGTACTGCAGCTGCTGTTTTGACAGTTAAGGCACTATTTCAGATCTGTCTGTCTGTCTTTCCTTCTCCTTGCTCTGAGTACCTGTGCACGTATATGACAGCAGGGACCATCTTTGTTGCAATAGGCAAGTCACAAGCTTTCAAGGCAGCAGACAGAAATCCTGGTCAATAGCACCAGCATTTTTCTCAGCATGCTCTTTAATTCTCTGGGCACAAGGAGCAAAAAGGAGAGTGATCCAGTAGAATTAAGGTCAGACAGAAAGGTCACACACATTAACGCTCCTATACAGGGAATGCAAGGAGATAAAGTTACAGAGAGATTAAGATCCTAGTTTCGCTTTTATAACCAGAATTTTTTCTGAATGTGAACACCAAAGAAAAGTAAACCTCTGCAGAGGACATTTCCTCTTGGTGCTCTCACTGATTATGCAGAGCTTAAGAGTTGTTAATGCAGATGGATTATGTCATGCAGTTCTGCAGCTGGATGGCTGACCCACTTAAAGCCCTCCTGTGCTACTCAACTACCCTTGTAACTCTCTCTCTTAGCCAGCCCTTTAGGTATACTCTAGAGCCTCCCTACCTTGAAAGCTAATATTGCAAACCCCCTGTAGCTAGCATCTGCAGCAGATGGAATGCTTATCCTGGGATGAATGTACAGATGTATGCAGATCAGTCAATCATCCCTTCAAATTACATTTTACCCCTTTGTGTGTTGTGCACATCTGTGAATTTTTGGTAAGACCCCTGTATGCCATTTAGGAATGTCACTAAGCTTATAAAATTCTGTTTTCTCTATGTATCTCTTCTACACATCTATTGTTTAGAATAGAACAAGAATAAGACCTTGTATGAGAATGAGAGGTGAAAAAAATTCTCTTGGATTGCATTTAAGATGTTCTCAATAAATGAAACAAAGAATGAACAATGTCACCCATATTATCAACATTTTCATCCTTTATGCACAACTGGTATGAGTAGGATGCTACACTGGAAATATTTTAGCAAATTTTGTGTCACATATTTCTCTGTGTTTGCTTCTGTGCTCACCTTTTGCTAAAGCAGTATGATTATGTGTGTCATTAATAATGGCTGTCTGAGAATCAACATTTAGGATAATTTCTCATATTAAAAAAATGCACTGTGTACATAATGTACAAACACAACAGAAAGGTGTTTTCTACCTGAGGAATAATGTTATGTGTATGCACAAAAGTGGGACAGTCCCGTGGTGTAATGGAGAGCAGTCCGGACTCTGAATCCCAAGGTCATGAGTTCGAGTCTCAGTAGGGATTGTCCCCTGGCAGTTAAATGCCTCCCTGGCATCCAATCCTGTCAGATCTCGGATGCTCAGCAGGGTCAGCCCCAGTTAGTACTGGGTGCTGTGACAGTCCCGAGGACTTCACTGTCACTGTCCAAGCTTGCTCAGCTGTGGCAGATGGACCTTAGGACTTAAATGGTGGGGCCAGTTCTGCGCATGCTGTTCCTCGCCTAAAAAATCCACTGTGCAGGCTGGAAGGGCACACCCACATGGGGAGAGCCCTTCTCAAATCTTTGTGCATGAAGTTTGGCCATATATCTATATCTATATCTATATCTATATCTATATCTATATCTATATCTATATCATCTATATCTATATCTATATCTATCTATATCTATATATCTATATATATACACAAAAGCATCGTCTCTAAACTAGCAGTGAATAGCAAGGGTTAGAAGTACATGGATATGCATCACAATCTATTTATCTGTGGGTGACTCAGGGATCAAAATAACATGAGATATTGTGAGTGATGATGACAACTTTAGAGGACTTATCTCAGCCAATTTTGTTCTACGTGTTTTAAATTCTAGCTAGTGATGTTAATTCAAGAGCATTGCTAGGGTAGAGTTGGGAGTCTGCCATTAAACATTGATTTTCCTAGTATCTCACAATTACAGCAACATCTGTGCTAAATAACTTTTACTGATTGTCTGTGAAGAGTTCATGGTCAATGTATCTCACTCAAAGGTCTCCTTTCTTACCTGTGTAGGAGGGACTTGTAATGATTATGCAGTAGGCTATTCTGTGAGAAGGATGGATATTCATGGTTTTTTGAGACTTTCCTTTTTATTTTTTTTAATGCCATCTTTGTAGATACACTGGAACAGATAAGAAAATTAATGTATATTTTGCCTGGTCTCTAAAAGTGTTTTCTTGTAAGTAGTTTTCTTTATAAGTAGTTGATAAGTCATTTATTTTTGTGCCTTCATAAAGGCTCGATATATTAAAAAAAAACTTTCAAAAAACAGGAACAAAAGCATGAGAGTGTGATGAAGTTATAAAATATATTCCTTCCGGCTGAGCAAAAAGAAGTCTTATGTCATAATGAATTCTGTAGAAGGGGCTGCTAAACTTTCTTTTCCCTATCTAGCTGCTTGTGTTTTGGGTATGGCTCCATATAATAGTGAAGTGAAATGAAACAGAAACTGAAATAGTCTGGAAAGCAAAATAGCATATCCCAAATTTAATTTTAGAGAGCAGGTTAAATCCAAGCTTTCCAAAATGCTTTGCAAGTGCTTGTTAATTAGTCAGCCTGTGCAGCACCCCTGTGAGATGGATATGTGTTGTCGTCTGCATAATTTTATACATGCAGAGAGCTGATCAGACTTGCCCTGGGTGATGCAATAACCCAGCGGTGTGGTTAAGATGAGAGCACAGCCAACCAAACATTCTATTTCCATACTGACTGACATTATACTGGACTTCACAATTCAGTCTGAGGCTTGGGCCATGCCTTGCAGAACCACAGTGCAGGCTCCACTGTGAGATGGTGGGGATTTAAAGACTTGAGTAATGAAAAATGGTGATGGAGATAAAAACATTTTTCTGTCACCAGAATGAGTCCTAGTGCAATACAGGCTACTCTGTGCTTTCAAGGATCCCCCAGGTTTGGGGAGGAGGAAGAGGAGGAAGCTGTACACCTTCTGCAGTGTTAAGGATTCAGGCAAAGTACTGTCATAAAAGTAACCTGAAGTGTTTATAAAAGCCCCAATAGGGATGGGAAGATATAGGCATAAGAGTCTGAGGAGACAGTCCTGAAAACAGCGTAGGATAAATGGATGCACTCACAGAGGAATATCCTGGGTCTTTTTTAATTCATAGTTTCATAGAACAGTATCAGGGCTTGTGTTCTTTGAAGATGCTTATGTTACTTACTACTTATGTTTTTAAAACTTGCCTGGAAGTTACGTTTCTAAATCTAAGAGAATAAGCTACCCAGGGAGTATTCTGCCTTGTGCATGATCAGTAATGCCAAAATCATCCGGAACTTTCTGTATTGCTTTGTTGTTCTCTAGTTCTTAAGCAACACCAAGGAAACTTCCTTTCTGAAGTATCTCAGAAATAGCACAAGAGAAAAAGCTGGGGTTAGCATATCCCATTCATACAGGCCCTGGCAACTTCCTGAATTTTAATAGAAGACAAAGATGGATAAAGCCTTGATGTTTTTAAAGGCATCATCTCCATCTTCTGTATATTCTGGTTTTAAATCCAGCAATATATTAGAGATAACTTGTCCCTAATCTTGAAATATATGGAATCCAGAATCTCAGTATACTCCTTTAACTGTTTAAAAGGTTTGCACCTGTTAAATTCTACTTTCAGACAGGTTTATTTTGAAAGAAAACATCAAATGAATTTGTGTTTCTTTCAAGCAATGATGTTTGCTTGTGAGAAACTGAAGGTAAAATGCTGGATCAGCTGTTTTTGAAACCCCCAGCTGAGAACCACATGATATTTATAGTGCTCAAAAAAGAGCTATTAAATGGATTTTAAAGTTTATTTCTATTCACTGGTTTATAATATATTTATACTTAGCATTTCAGATAGAATGTAGGCTTCCAAACAACTTTCTTGATTGAAAATTTTTGGATACTTTTATAATATTGAATATTACAAGCTAAGTGGAATATTACAAGATGATTCAATCAGGCTGACTAACATGCACAAGATTAATTCTCTTGAAATCCTCTGTTCAATCACTCTGATTGAAATGGTTTCATGCTTCAAAACAAATGTCATTATGACTGTTTCAGCTTCTCCCTTTCACTTCAACTCTTTGCAAGTCTATTGCATCCCTCCCTGAAAATCTCTCCTAACCCCTTATGATCATTGGGTGATTTATAGTCACTGTCTTTGATGAGGGATGCCTAACAGCAGTTTGATTAATAATAACTGAATCTTACATGTAATTTTACTCACTAGTGAAAGAATATTATCATACAACATGTCAACTGTATGCAAGGGACATGCAGGTGAAACTATAGAGTTGCAGCATATACATGCAACTACAGAGGAAACTTACGGGGCTAAAAGTACTTCTCTGAGCTGGGATCTGTCTGACATGCTAGTTAATGACTAACTATGATCAAGTAGTAGTATAAGAACTTTCATAATTAAGTTAGTACATTAATAATGCACCTTATGCATTATGCACCTTATGCACCTTATGAAGGACAGAGGTGCTTCCTCTGTCCTTCAACCATGGACAGAGGAAGGTATTTACATCTGGAGGATATTGCTTTCTCAAACTAAATCTGGAGAGAAACTGTAAAGTTGCACAGGAGATTTGTGGATCACCCATTTTCTTATCATAAGGAGGCCTCCTTTCCTCCTCAGCATGTAATTTGCTAGAGTAGGACATGCTCTGGAGTGTCCTCACAAAGGGTCTTGGGATGAATATAATCAACTCTATCTGGTTATCACTGGGTTTTTGCCTTCCTAAAAATGCTGCTACTCCAGTTAAATCCTATGATTCTATGTCATCGATGTACTCCAAAGGTAGGTCAACATAGTAGAGTCATGTCCACTATGGTTACCTACTCCAGCCCCCATCCTTCTGCCCTTTATCAGCACAAGCTGACACTGCCATCCTTTCTTGGGCCTTAGCTCGATGGCACTTGACACAAGTAGTCTTTACACAAACTTTTTAGCTGTCTGTGCAAATAACTTAACTCTGTATCATCTAGTAGATGTTTCTTTCATGGCTGCTTCTTTTATATTCAGCCAACTTCATCTGATGATGCTACAGGTTCATTTCTTTCCCAAGTCACTCTGTGTACCTTGGCAAATTTACAGGCAGTTGTCTCTTCCCATATTCTCACCTGCTGATGCATTTGTTAGCCCTTTGTTTGAGCTATGCTGTTTGTGCATTTATTCTGCAGAACTCTGATAGTATGTATTTGGGAAATCTGTCTCATGGTTAATCAAAAGCTTTCATGAACAGTAACCATATCTCCCATTGCCATGGTTGTTTTTGTATGAGCAGCATACTCATGGACTTGCTTTATCAGGAGTACTTACTATGATCGTTATAGTACTTTGTCTTTTTAGCATATCTAAAGAGTCAAAACACAGAATGGAAAAAAAAAAACCTAATAAATTTCAGTTAAAAAAGACTCTTTTTATTTGACAAATATTTCTTTGAGCCTGTGCTTCAGATTTTTCATATTATGTATGCTTGATAGAAAAGAAAAACAAGCTGTGTACTGCTTTTTCATGTATCGGCAACAAAAATACAAAATAAATTCTGAATGCAGATTTTTATTATTGATGACAGAAAGAGCACAGCTGGATTTTGAGATCTTGTTACATAGATCTAAATTATTATATAGATTATGAAGCAGTGGAGAGTCAGCTGCTATCATTTCTGCATTTCCTGTTGTAATTATGTGTTGCTCCAGGTTTCACATTTTTTTCCATAATTTTTTCTAGTTTATTTCTGATATTATAGGTAGTGGGGGAAGAAAGAAATGAGAACAGGAATCAATGACAACATCCCTATACATAGTTTTTCGGGAGGATTCTGTGGGCATCTTCACTGTAAACACTACTTGCAAAGTTGTTTGGCAAAGTTGCAGACTACAGAAGTACTTGAGGAGAGGAAGAGAATAACCTATACAAAAATGATTCAATACATGTTTTTTATAGTTTTAACTTACTACAGACTTAATTTTCTGGTGTTTACCTAATTTTCTTTAGATTGAACTTTATATTCTCTTTCTTGTGAAAGGCTAACATGTAGTTTTTTCATTTTGAGTATAATTCTTGGTGAGGTTTCCCAGAACCTATGTTCTTTTCTTTTACACCCACATTTATGTGACTCAAAGACAGCTAAGCACAATTTTCACGTAACAAAAAGTTTACTTGTTTGTTAGGACTTGTATCTGCTTTGGAAATCTAGTGGAAAGAAAAGCACTTTAATTAACTGTTTTGTTTCTTGTGGAAAGGGAAGAAGTAGACCATAATGTGTATAAGTATCTGCAGGGTAACTACCTGCAGATCTATTTCTGAACCATTTTGTTGACCTGAGTTTGTAGAACACTTTTCTAATTCACCTGTTTCTTACAGTCTTTATATGTCAATGGCAGCAGAAAAAAAATGCTGCTTTTTTTTTTCCTGAAGAGCTCTAAGTTCTTTTCTCCTCTGTTCTGCTATCCATCTCCTTAGCCTTGATGTGTGTTTTTTGTTGTTTTTAATTGCTGTTTAGACTTAATTTCAGCATCAGGTTCTTTCAACGTGCTTTCATTAGCATTATGTTACTGAGGCCATTTTTATGGTTGTTATTATGAAGAAGTGGATTTTCTGAGCTGAAAGTTTACTCTATGGCTTTGATCACAGGGTACCACAGTTTCTGGAAGAAGGCAATTCTGTGGTGCTGGTCCTGAAATTTAAGGTAGAGAGAAGAAAGCCATGCAACTTGCAATGCTGCTGTCTGTGTTCATTGCCTGTTCTTAATTTGTTCCTACAAAATGTCTAAAAATAGAATAAACTTTGGAGTGACTTTTGGTGGACAGCCAATATGAGTAGACTGAGACACTCCTTGAGACTAGGTTTGTCTGCTGCTCATGGCTACAAAAACTTTTACAGCTTGTCTGCCTATAGCCACTGTATGTATTTGGTGGAAGATCCCTGTTCGTGGTTATTCCTGGAAACCAGCTCAGTGGTATGTACCCACTGCAGCTGATCACAGTGTGGTTTCCATGGTCAAATAAATAAATAAATAGATAGATAGATAGATAGATAGATAGATAGATAGATAGATAGATAGATAGAAAGAAAGAAAGAAAATGATCCTTGTGTTCCCTTTCAGGGGGGAAATTATATTTTAGATTAACAATGCAGCAAACTTGGTTCTGAAAAACGAAGTGCTGGTTTGGAGATCTCCTCTTTTTGCACTGCATGCTTCTTCAGCTATCTCTGTCACTTCTCAGTGCAGTGAACTACTGATTTTGTGTTGTCTTAATATGGCACACTGTAACATACCCTGATTCAGGACCTGTAACATAAGCAGTTCTGGCATCTGTGCAGCAAAGATGGGGCTGCACTGTGACATTCCCAACCCACATACCCATCCCTGCTCATTGACCAGAGCCCAGAATTTGCCTGAAACAATCACCTATGTCAATATAAATTTCATCCTTTTTCAAACAAGGACATAAAACCAGTGGGATAAAGGGAAAAGAGCAAATCACCTGACTGAAATCTTGCTACCTTCTGTAGTGCCTTGTGGTCCATCATGCCTTGCTAGTTTTCTGGTAGTGTGAGTGGGATAGCACTGTGGAGAAATGTATCCTACAGAATATATATGATGCACTTGAGAGACTAATGTGACCAACCCGTTAATAAGTCATGATGCTTCCTAGGAGGCCATATGCCAGGTATAGTTGGCCAAATGTATTCCCTGTGCCACCCTATAGACTTCAGTCTCTACTGTCACATAAATAATTCACCACATTTTCTTCTGTACAGTATATATATTTTTAAATGGCTTTTCCAGAGATATCTTGCTGTTTCTTTCCACTGGATGTAGGTATAGAGGATAGTATATTACCCTGAAGTAACTCTTTGCAACTCTCTGCTCAACAACTGTCAGCAGTCTTAATAGTAGTACTATTTATTGCACACTGCAGAAGAGTGAACTTTTGGATTTTGTTTTGTATTTGTGTCTGCTAATGTGTCAGCAAATATAATAATGATGGTATCCATTTCTTTTGGTCTACAACACCTAAGACAGAGAGGAAATAGTGACTCCATCATAGAGAAATAAGCAAAAAAAAAAAAAAAAANGCTCCAAGCAAAAAAAAAAAAAAAACAACCAAAACCCAACACACACACCCCCAAAAAAGAAAAAAAACACAGAAGGGTACACAGTATGTTGTACAAGCCAAGAGTCCTAATTCCTAGTCTAGGGTTCTGTTCACTAAGTTGGACTGTCCATATCTAACAGTCTGATTTGGTTTTCAGTAGTGTTACTCACTGTTAACAGGAAAAAAATACCTAGTAGGGAGGGCAATACTGGAAAGCTGATCTGCCACCTCAGCTGGAAAAACTATCTCCAGATCCTCAGTTCCCAAGATAGATTGTTAGGGTTTTGTTAGGGTTGATGGGAATAGCTTTTCATTAAGTCGGTCTGTGAGAATATTTTATTGTGTAATGGTAAATGCTTGGTTAATGTTAACTGGCAGAGCATGTGAACTGCTCTGAATCTGTTTGGAATACCAAATTCATCAAGAATGGTTTGTAAATGCCAGGTCAGTGCTGATGGCAGCAAGTGCATTGGACACAACCCCTCAGAATCACAAGAGGGGATTTTAAAACTCCCCTAATGCAGTGGATTAAGACCCTTTTACTCAAGGTCTGTAATCAACTTTAGTGATTCTGTTGCCAGACCTGTCTCCTCACTTCTCATCAGCCACAGGAATTTGAATGTGCTAGAAAGGAGCAGAGTAGTTCCCTGAATATGATAGCTGGTGGTAGCTCATTTGGGGAGGGGACACACACACACACACAGAATGGTGGGGCAGAAGAACATGGTGTGTGTCTGTACTCTGTTATTCTCATCTGCTTTGCTTGTCTCAGCTATCGAGGGAGCACAGTAAGGACATTCTCCAGATCTAAGGACATTCTCCAAACAAACACAAACAACTTTCCTGGCTGCAATTCTTTCTGCATCACCTAGAGCAACTTGGCAGCAGTACAGCTGAAAGCTTAGTGCAATCTAATTAACTCTCTTAAAGCTTCTGATCTATAAGACTGCCACTCCTTTTACCTTGTGCGCATTCTGTGTGAAAGTAAGATGTGCCTGTGAGTATAACATGCCTTCAGAAATACTGAAGCTAATAACGTCCATCCTCCAACATCACTCCTGTTAAATTATTCTGTCATTCTAGTGTATTCACACCAATATCATTCTGCTCCATCATGAGGAGATGCATTTATTATGAGCAAATCTGTCTTCTGTATTCACCAATTATTTTACATAGGATGGATTGGAAGAAGGTCCCATAATTATACCCTAGTCAACCAATCAAGTCCATAAACAAAATCTTTCACTCTCTTATTATCTATTTTCCTTCTATCTATTATTCTTCAAATGTTTATGGGAGTTGTGTGTGTGCATGGGTTTTAATCCATCAACAGGTTTCCAAATGCCCTTCCTGTTTTCTTGTCCTGACAGCCAGAGCAGAATAAGCCACTAAAGGCAGCATAAATTACACTGCTAATGAACAATATGTTTGATGCTCTGAAAACCTGCATCTTTTTTCTGCAACTATTGGGAAAGAATTTCAGTGGTGAAATACCCACCTCAGTCACTCTTTTTTATTCCCCTTGCAGTCTGTCTGTCGTAGCATTCAATTTTCCTCTGTTCAAATAATGAATTGATTTTACAGAATCAATGCCACCTCTGTCAATATAAGGTCTAGTATTTTTTTCCCGTGTCTTACCTCCTAGTTTGCTTGGTGGTTTTTATTGGGTTGGTTTTCTTTTCAGACAATTGCTGCTATTAATACCAATATTTACACAAAGTTATGCTATCTTTCTCACCAAATTTGCTTGATATTCGCTTATCTCAGAGATGTTTCATTCAGACTTGTTAATTTTACCACTCGCCATTTTGGGAGCCTTGGATACTGAGGCTCTCAGTCAAATAGCTCCATTGGTTAGAGCATGGTGCTGATAATGCCAAGGTTGTGGATTCGGTCCCTATATGGACCAGTCAATTGAGAGCTAGACTCAGTGGAGCTTGTGGGTACCTTCCAACTCAGAATATTCTGTCATTCTGTGAAATAATGAATGACTTTGCAGCTCTTGCTTTGGGGAAAAAACGAATTCCATTGGAGACTATGACAGTAAACCATATTGACCTGCATTGATGCAAAGGGCATTGCAAGGGCATTGGTGGTCAGAGTCTACCAGTTTCTTATGTTGCCCTGCTAGATGTTCTAACCTTGAGAGCTGTATCAGCTTTTAGTTAGTCTGGACAAGAAATTGATTTGCTTACCCATAAAACTTTTAGACACTTTTAAAGGAAATATTCCAGTTGAAGCTGGGATCTGCAGTGTAGGGAACTCAGATTCAGGTTCTTATTCTGCACAATTCTTCCATCCTTACTGCTTTCAGGTGTGCTGACTGCTTTGAGGTGAGTATCTAGACATTTCTTAGAGTTCTTCCTCTACACCACAACTCAGTAGATTAACGGTTTGAATCTGAGTCTCTTAGAGCCCTTTGAGTGCTAAGAATGACAGTATCAACATTCTTCCCCAAAAAGAGGGTGAAAAAAAAAAAGAAAAAGAAGAAAAATTAACCAAAATCTTCATGCTGTTGCATATCCCTTTCATAGCATAGGTTGTAGTTAGGTCAGTTCTTCACAGAATTGAGTAAAAGTAACAGCAAACCTTATGCATCTGGAATACTCTGGGGGTTATCTCCAGAATAGTTGTTCAGACCAACGTTCTCCCCTGTATTTCTGTCTCCTGGTCTCAGTACCCTTGCCTTTATCTTGTGCTAACATACAAGTTGGCACAAAAGCTGCACACAAAATAAATCAGAGGGGTTTTTCTGCAGTTCCATCAATCTGAAGACAAATCCATGGACCCATTTAAGAGCAGGGTGTAGGAAGCTTCTGGAACAGTAGGGACCAAAATTAAGCAGAGTAAATTTAGGGAATGGCTTCATGATAATGCTAAGATCTGTAAACCTGGAAAGCTACAGATAGGACTCAAAACATTATGTGCCCAAGATAATAAGCTTGAGTTCCTAGGCTGCTTGTGTTGTAAGTGAAAAGTAATCACTTTCTCCAAAAGGCAATGCATCACTATTTAGAGCCTGTAAACAGGAGTTATGCAAGTCCAGTGTACAGAAAGGTTCAAGAGTGGCATCTCACAACCCATCAACTCTTCTCGCCCACTCTTGTTTTTCTGCCTTTAAACATTGAGCCATTAACCTGTTGGTGAGGTAGGGACTATTGTAGCTTTTAGTCTCGTCTATTTATTTCAATAAAGCTTTTATTTAATATATTTGCCACACTTGGATGGTTCTGCTAACCCCCTTTCAGAATGATTCCCACTCTGCATTTGTCAAGGCAACTTGTGCTAAAGCTGTGTTATGAACAACCAGTCTTATAAATAGCAGAAACTAGAACATTTATTCAGGTAGTGAAGTTAGAGTCCATAATATGGTTATAGGAAAAAAAATATCCTTCTCTGTGGCCTAACACATCTTTCTAAAGAGTAAAAATCCCCATGTGCACTCAAAATTTCTGAATATCAAGGTGTCATACACCCTTAGAAATATCCACGAAACTTAGTTCATACCCTAATGCAAGAGGTCAATTAAAAGTGTAGCAACCAGAAACTGACAAATTCTAATAATCAGTGCTATGTCCTTCCTTGACTGGAAAATCTTCATCTTTTCCTTTGTCTCTCATTAATCTGAATATATTAATGGAAATGGTAATGCTTTCCAACACAATGTTTAGGGACAGATCTATCTGCTCAAGAGAACCACTGTTGTGCCTTTGCATTGAACACGAAAATGTGTTTCTTGGCCTGTCATGTTACCCTTATTTCTAGCTAGGATATTTGCAATTTTTTTTTTGGCATTTTTATAATGATTTAGAGATAGATAAGAATAAGAGTAATGAGTGTGACTGTTGAAGTTTTGTCTTTAGGTACTACTTCTTAACCATATCTAGAATTTGGTTGCCTGCCCATCTGAAAAATAGTACTAAAGTCACTGTACATACAGTGATAGAGAATGCAGTGGGCGTGATTCTGTCAGTACTGTGCTTGGCACTGCACCCCTCCTGAACTTCCCCAAACAGAAGCCTGCTGCCTGAAACTTTGAAGGAAGCAATCACAACTAACTCAGTGGTTGTAATGATGTTTTTTTTTCTGGTAGTTTTTTTGTCCTGACCAAAGCAGTAGACCCATTCATACAGAAATCAGAAAGTATTAAGAGGCAATAAAAGAAAGGGAATGTAGACAATTTTGCTTAGAAACTGATGCATTTTTAAGATAGGTGAGCAGGGGCTAAGTAAAGTAAACAAAATTAGATATTATGTTTATATTGTCAGGGTAATTTTTTTACTTTATTTTAAATCTGCTGAAACAAATATTCTTTTCTTTCTACCACTGAATGAAATAAATCAAAAGACTGTTTGTGTAGGCATATCTTGTCTAGGATCATTTTCAGACACACATGCACTGTGGTGGTAATGTGGAGGGGTATGCCTGTTCCTCAGAGCAGAAGTTCCCTCCTCTGGGTGACTCTTCAGTGAAAGTTCTGCCTCCATGTTTAACTGGGCTGCAGAAATCTCAAGTGTTTCCTTCTTTTAGTAGGCAGCCACAGTGACAGTGGTAGCAGCAGGTGGCATCATTCAAGTTTTCAATACATGGAGTATTCAGAGCATAAATGGTTGCAATAAAGTCACAGCAGCTACCTGGGCAGCTATCTTGGTGAATCAGGTCTCTGGGAAGGAGATGGTAGGATTTAGAGTACTATGCAGTTTCCAGCAGTTTAAGTTCATGTTTTGTAAATGCCACTTCTTGTTTTCCAGTGCTCTGGTGAATGGGTACAAAATCCCATAAATTATTTTCAGGATAGAGCCTTAAATGTAACAGTTTGATGAAGGGCAATACCTCCACATGCACATGACAAAAAAGGCAGATCAATTGCAACTCGTCAGCAACAGAAAGGTGGGATTTATGGAGACTTTCAGAGGTGAGAAACTGCTGACAAGAAACAAGTAGACATATCCCTCAGAGCTGTGGTTTGGTTGGTGTGGTGGTGTTTGGTCAAAGGTTGCACACGATGATCTTGGACATCTTTTTCAACCTTAATGATTCTATGATTCTATAATTAAATAAATATTTTAGATTTTAAAGAATCATTTTATCACTAAGTCCGTTAGAATTAGGGGCCTGCCAGTTTTCAGTGGGAAAAATAACTATGTTGCTTTGCAATTACAAAGATAGGAAAATCTTGTAATTGCAGTGTTCCACTTACTCATTGATTTGTAAGCCTTGTCCCTCTTCACTGTCCTTAAATTCTTTCACAGATCTCATTGGCATTTAATTAGCTGCTCTCTCCTTCTGCTGTAGTTATCATTAGTGAAATATATAAATATTTCTTCATTAGTTTATATTAGTTACTTGCCAGTAAATTTAGCAGTTGAGGCAGCTGGGTGAATAGATGAGTAAGTTTTAGACACCTGAAAAAATAATCAGAAGTGGATAAAGTGAGCTTGAAATTGTTTGGTTTGCACCAGGTAATATGCAGAATAATAATCCTCTATTTTTCTATTATTTATTACTCACTACTCATACAGTAAAAACTGTGATGTTTACTGTTCTTTAGAACAAGATTTATAGGGATGAAGGATGAGCCCCACTGTATTCAGAATACCATCATGACAATTTATTGGACTGCCAAATAAAAGGCAACTAAAATAAGACTGATTTTTCAGCAAGGGTAGCGGCTAAGTTTAAAAAGAAGGAACAGCATTCAGTCCCATGTCATTTAGACTGCAGGGATTAATTATACTGAAAATCAACACTAATGTAGGAAAGAATCAGCTTTCTTTTGGCTCCCAACAGCTTGTCTATGTGACATAAACTGTGACAATGTCAGCTCTGCTGTCACTGTGGGCATCTAGCAAGGAAACAAGAGTCTGTAAGCAGGAAACAAAGACAACCTGGCATTCACCCTGTACCAAGCGGTACTGGGTCTCCATAATTTTTAGGTAGCAACAGAAACCAAGCTGAATAATGACCAAGCAAAACAAAGATTCTGCAGTACAGAAAATAAAGCAATCTCCTTGGCATGGCCTGTTATGCACACATACATCCCCCACCCTGGTCAACACCTCTAATGAGTGCATCCATCCATGCAGAGCAGTTGACAGAAAAGAACTTCAGGATCATTTTCTGTGCTATTCCCCTTTAAACAATTCTCTGCCAGTGTGATTTCCCAGGACTAAATAGAAATGTATAGCAGTTAATCCCAGAAGTGGTTTGATAGACAACACAGAATGATGGGTAATCCCCAGAGAATATTGAGCCCAGGTGGTCATATCACAGACCTTCAGGAGAAGATGGCAGTGCCAGCATTGCCCACAGCCAAGTCCTCAGCCTTGTTCAACAGTATAATGTTAGGGTTTTCTCTTGAAACCAGTGTCACCATATGAACTTTCAAGCTCAGGTGAGCCTTCATGCTTACTCCTACCTGAGAGTGAACAGAATTTGCACTGCTACATCTTCGAGTTCCTCTTTCTTTCTAGAAGGGCAGTCAGGAAGGGATTTCCAAGCTGTAGACAACCTTGACGAAAGCCAAAGGACTGGGAGCCAAATGATAACAAATTCCAGGCATAGGCTGTTGTTTTGACAATCAACAGTTTCATTTATGAGGATTTTTCATTCCAGTTTTAAAGTAGCTGCTTCATTGCTACATTAACCCATAACAAAAATTTCACTGTTCATCAGGAATTCTGACATTTCCAGAGATGCTATTCCAGCTGGCTGCAAAGGTATATATAGCAAACAAGTGAGGGTTTGTGGAAGATAGCAAGTATAGAGATATATTATGATCCATGTACTACCTGGATTCTGTCTAATTTTTAGGTGGATTAATTATGTGACTAAGTAATATCTGCAATTCTCCATCCTGCCAGTTTGTGTTGACTTTGTTTATCTCAAAACCTTGCATCACATGGCAAAAAATCTGTCCACTGTCTTAGTATAAGAAAATGTATCATTTTCTCTGCTGAAGCTGGCTGCCTGTCCGTGGCTGCCTCATGTGAGATCAGGTACACACTGAGGGTGAGATATGCAGATAGGAAGAGAAATCAGAAGATCTCAGAGAGAACAGTCATAACTTAACACAGCAGATAAAATCAACTTATTTAAAAACCAAATAGAAATGCCATGGAAATGGTAACTAAAAGATGACATTTCAATGAATGTTTTTCAAATAGTCAATGAAAGAGTTGAGAAAAGAGGTTTGGATGAGATACTGACAATCCAGAGTTTTTCCACTGGCACTTTCATATCACAATATTTAAGCTGTATTTTTATGTGTTTTCCAGAGAAAATAGTAGTGTTTAGTTTTGGAACAGGAAGTGTACAAAGTAGAGCATTGCCATTCAGTATATACAATGAAAGGATTCAGGCCCAGCAAGTTTGACTGACATGGGATGGGAGAATGTAATAGAGCAAGTCTGTGAATTTTAGGTGAAGATATAGCTGAACGAAGCCTGAAGATTTCCAATTTCACCCATGGTCTGGTGCCAATCATTTAATTTTTACCTCATTAAATAGGTATAATAAGGCCAGACAATCCAAGCTAGTGCTACTGAGATCAAGCTAGGAAGCTAAGGAAATAAAGGAATAGTCTTGAACTGGCACTCCTTGGTAACCCACACTGCTAAATTGTCAATGTGTTCTCTGGCAGTTTTGGCCTATGACAATTGGTAGTTTTGCACACAGTACCTGTACACAATTGAAAGAATACTGAAGGTCAGAAATTGTTTTAGACAACTGATATAGATAGGACCACATCAGGCTGGCAAGTCAAAAAATGCTTAGTTGTACAAATATAAGCCACATGGTTCACTTTGGACAAGACAAGAGACCTTGGGCAATTTTACTTATTATTAAAGACATAGTCTCTTTGACTTCACTTATCTTAATTGTTTCCACCAGACAAGGGAGCTGAAATAACTGAAACCCATACAAAGCCTGTAAGCTGGGAAATGGTACATCACCTCTTTCAGGTCTTTGGTGCTTTCACATCCCACTTTGCTTGGTTTTAATAAACTTTGGGTTTAGAGGAAGGCAGTAGGTACTGAGGCTTCAACTATCTAACTCATTCTTTGTGTATTTCATCATTGTTTTTTCTTAATACCAGGAACAACATTTTCCAAGAATGGACAACTAATTTGATTGGTCAGCACCTGTTCACAAGTGTTAACACATATGTTTCCTCATCCATCTCCAATTTCATCCTGAGGCAAAAGTGACTGTGGTCAACCAGACATCTATGCTATGTCTGAGTTCACCTTAGCCAGTCACCCCCCTACTATACTTTGCAATCAGTAGAGAGAAAGTGGCTGGCCCAGTAGTTCACCTCAACCTCCACAGACACCTGAAGTAGGAGGAACTGCAATAAAAGCACTGTTATAAAAACAGACGCAGAGAGCTGTCTCTGACAGATACCTGTCTTGCAGACATATAAAACCAGATCAAGTTATTCCACCCTAGAGTTCTGTAGTGTTATGTTGTCTCTTGAATTTAATTTAAAAAAACTACAGGTTTGTCTGAATCCTGTGTATTGTACTGTCTGTCCATGAAGCAGCTCAAGCCCCCACACCAGTGAGTCTCTTGTGAAGCCTCAGATAGATATTTCTTTGACTGACTTCACTTTGTTTTATCCAAATCAGATGTATATCATGTATTTTTCCAAATCACTACACAAGCATAAGTATTTGCTATAAAATAAGTCTTATTTTACATACCTTAAGTTTAAGGTCTCTCTGTTTCCGTGGTCAGTTATCAATTTCTGTTTCATAACAAGAGATAAGCAACAACTGCGAACACTGTAAGGCTTATTCCAAATACTTATACCAGAGCCTGTGCACTTGCTAAAATGAATTCAAACTTCAGACTGAAGGATCAAGCTTTAAATCTCAGACAAGTTGCCTATTTGCTATTATTTTTTTAGACTAGAGTGTTTTCTGGTTTTGTTTGAAATGGAAGAATCTGTGGCCTTTTAATAACATCTGCTTTTGGTACCAGACAAAACCAGGAAATGCAGAGACAAGTAAATCTAAAATAAAATCACCAGTGCCATTGTTACTAATTGGTATCCTTGTTAGCAAGCTCTGCAGAGACGCCAGAAAATTAATGTATATATACGAAGACACAAGTAGTAGACTTGAGCCCCTAATTTACAATGAATAATTTATTCAATTAATTTAGCCTGCTTTTCTTCTTATCAAAACAGATTACAATTTCCTGAAATTTATCCATTATTCAAAACTGTTCAATAAAAAATACTTCTTGTTTTCACTGTATGGACTGATTACAGATATTGTAGCATTTAACTGGGTTGTTAAGTTCCAATTGAATGACTCAAGTATCATACTTTCTTTCACTAGTTTTTTCTTTGCCCACTAATTGGATGGACAAGCAAACACTTAGGACTCACACACGTGCCAGTGGGAATTTAAAGTTTCCTGTCAGCAGGTATTTAACATGCACAACTTTACAGTTAATTTCTGAGAGTTTTATTTTTTTTTTGGCCATGAAAGGTCACAAGCAGTGGAGACTTGGCCTCCTGATGATACTGAGGGTAGCTCTGGTCAAGTGTTACAAGTGTTGCAAAAGGTTATTCTTTAAAAGAACACAAAATCTGTGGACTTTATTTTATTTAGAACTGTAAGTGTCTGACTGGCATATGAGGACAGTCGCCTGTGTTGCAATTATTTGTGGAGTGTTTTCACCATGGCTATCAGAGGCATTTCTTTTCACTCTCTCTTCTCAGGCTGTCCCTTTCCCTCTTCCCTTTAAGTTTACAAATGTTTTCTTTCTGAACCTACACAAAGATTAATGTTATTTTAAGATTTGTTTGCAACTTAAGGTTGCTGGTTTAGCAAAACAGCTTCTGCCATGCCCCAGCAATAACCTGCAGTTGCACTGAAATGTCAGTGCCACAATGAAAGAGAAAAAAGAAAGGGAACATGAAGTTACAGTTGTTTGTCCTGCAATTCTTAGCCACAGCTGAATTTCACATTACAGCATGTGTTGCACCAGAGCTGCAATTGCACACCTCTAAAAATACACGCCAGCTAATGATACCGTTAATGAGCCCTATGAGGAGTGCTGCATGGAGGGTGCGAGGCCCTGGGCACTCAGCTTCACCCCTACACAGCTACTCCCACAGTGGTTTTGATGTGGAATTCCAGTGAACAGTAAGGTCTCTATGGTAGGAATTGAGCAGATCCCAAACCTTCCCAATGTACATGCTCTGCTGAGGGGTCTGAGAGCCCATCTGCGTGGGGAGCCACGCTTTGCTGCGAGCAGCACGCTCACAGCCACGCCGATTAGCAGCAATATCAGGCTCCTGATATCCAACTGATACAACATCATTCTGCAGCCCAGCAGGCAGGCAGAATTTGCAGCTATGGCAATAATAACAGCTGGGTCATTACACACAAACCCGACAGTCTGTTAGTGTTTACTGTGACTTTTAAGCACATTCTTTTTTACTGTATTGGTGCCTCTTTTTGTGTGTGGCATGGTATGTCCCAAAGCAGGAATGTTTTCCTCAACAGTGAATATCAAGTCTGTATTGCAGAGTGGTCACTGGAAGGTGCTTTTTGGTTTGGTTTGGTTTTGTTTCACTAAGTCATTAGGATTTGCTCAAACTGATTCTTTTGCAGGCTGCACTTGACCAGCCAAGAAGCTGAAATGATCAGTGTGACTTGTGTTTAGTAAAAGCAATTGGAAATTCAAAGCTTGGCTCTGTACAAGGAACTGCATGCAGGCAATGCAGCAGGCAGGTGATGAATCTCACTGAACACTGGTGAATAATGAATGTATTTTAGGAGACTTGTGGCCTCTTAGTGGAGATCTACGAGAATCATAAGACATGTTGCTGATAACATTTTGCATGCATGTGCCTAGAACTAAAATTTGGTCTTGACTTAAATAATGAGGTCTTCAAACTAGACTAATGCCTATTTGCTGGGAGTGTCGAAGAAAAAATACCTTTCTCTCCTTCATCCTATGCATTTTTAAGCGAACGTCAGCCACAAAGCTGTAAAATAATGGATAGTCGTCTTACTCAGATATTTGATCATCAAATGTAGCACCATTTGATAAATGAAGAGATCAAATGTAAGAAATGTAAGAAAGGAAGAAGGGACCATAGGCAAAGGCCTCTGGACGTGACATCTGACTCTGAATTTACTTCCAAATTTTGTTAAGGAAAACAAAATAATGACATACAAATAGTAATGGCCAATCTTCGCGAACGAAGATTTGGGAAGGGCTCTCCCCACGTGGGTGTGCCCTTTGAGCCTGCACAGTGGATTTTTGAGATGAGGCACAGCGTGCACAGAACTGGCCCCACCATTGAAGTCCTAAGGTTCATTTGCCACAGCCGAGCAAGCTTGGACAGTGACAGTGAAGTCCTTAGGACTATCTACGGCACCCGGCACTAACCGGGGCTGACCCTGCTTCGCATCCGAGATCTGACGGGGTCAGATGGCAGGGAGGCATTTAACTGCTGGGGGCAGTCCGTACTGAGACTCGAACTCGCGACCTTGGGATTCGGAGACCGAAGTGCTCTCCACTACACCACGGGACCGCCCTGACATACAAATAAGGAAGTGAAAATGAACTTTTAAGATTTACTTAGAAAGACTAAAGGAGCTAAAGGGAACTTTTAAAAAGTTTCTGTTGGGTGCAGGACTGCTTAAAGATATTCAGCCAAAGCTTAGCTTGTTTATTTCTTTTCTTTTTCTCTCTTTCTTTCTCTCTTTCCTTTCCTTAGTCTTTCGGAATTATATGAGTACTTTAAAACATGGTTATAACAGGCATATTTTCTAAACAGTAATTGATGAGTCTTGTCTTTCTATGCTGTAATATTCTGTGGCCTGAATTTCTGGTCATACAGCATGGTTGCTTTTGGGAGGCAAAGAGCCATCAAATCAGCAGTTTGCTTCACACATGGAAGAATCACAGGTTCTAGTTTTGTTTCCCTTTACCTTTCCATCTTTGATTCAAGATTGAAAACTATCAGTCCATGAAGGAACAGTGTCATGTTCAACTTCATATTTTTATGATTTTTCTCTAATATGTGGCATGAATGCTGCTCCGTATTTAACAGAATGGGCGAAGTCTGAATCCTGTCTGGTCCTATGTGAGTCCACAACCAGATATAAGGAGTAAAGAAATCTGTGACTGCAGAAAATAACGTGTCATTTTACCTGTACGTGTTATGGTTTTAGATGTGACATTTTGGGGCTGTTAATGCAGCAATACAAGGTGTATTAGAAGAAGTAGAATAATGCCTGATTATTAGACTATCTCTGCAAAAATCTCGCTTGCCAGGGTAGTGTGCTGCAATTAAAAGCACTAGACTCAGCCAAATGAGTGTAAGTGTCCACAGCATGAGGTGGTTGGTAAACAAAGGAACTTTAAGGAAGTTGCTTCAGTTACCAAAAGTGAAGCACAAGGATCTTCTAGGACTCTTGAAGAGCTATATTCTCCTAGGGAATTAGTGCAAAAGAATTCAGCTGAAAATGCCCATTTTTCCTAACATTATCCCCATATTCACAGACTTAAGCTAAAGCCCATTGAAATATTTCCAAGGATAGAATGGGAATGCTAGGAGCATTCCAAGTTCATATGGTACATCTTTTTCTCTTTGTTGTCTATTTACAGTTCATGAATTTCCTCTTACTCACACTTAAGTTGTTAAAATAGTGGACTCTGATTGAAGAACAAATAAGATGTAACAGCTTGAGGGTGGGCACCCTGTGAAGTATGTGGGAGTTTTGGAGCATGGACATGGAAGGAGTCCTTTCATGTTAAATCATTTTATTGTTGATCAATTTTTTGCAGAGTCTTGACTTGCAATTAGTAACATTTTGCACAAGTGACTTTAAAAAAAAGTTATTTTCATTTTTTTGGTTGGTTGTTTGCATATTCCTATTTCTGCTGTAGGGAGTTCAGAGCATTCACATTGCAAGGCATGCAGCTCAAAGTTATCACTAATGGACATTTGAACAGATTCTTTACTGCTTCATTTCCTCTGCCCAAATATATTTATAAGAAACATCTATTTTTGCTTCAGTCTTCTCACTACAACTTCCTTGCCAGCCACATGTACATATGTAACAGAAATGCCTTCTTCATGTCCCCTGAGTGGTACCATATGCTGACAAAACCATATTAAATTCACAAGCCAGATTTTATTGGCTATTTGCCCTTCACTTTAAAATAGACTTGTTAATAAATACTGCTCAACGCCACTACTCTCAGTCTGCTCCCCCCTCTCCCAAGGTAGCTAGCGAATATAAAATTTAGCTCTCAACTCATAAGGCAGCATCAGGTCAACAGTTTGCAACAATTGCATGATTCCTAAGTTAATTACGAGGCAAAATCTCACAGATTGCTGCAAAAATATCTTTTATTAGGCATGGGGTTTTTTTTCATTTGCCTCTGTTTGTTTTCCTCTGTAAACAGCCTGCAATCTCTCTTTGCTGTCCAGACTCTGTTGGAGTTTAGGAGCTTTCAGGCCCAAGTGTCCAGGGATGGGAAGGCTTGACATTTAAAAGGTCTTGACATCGTTCAGGGGATTTTTACCCAGTGTTGGACAAGTGCAAGTGCACTCGATAATGGAGCCATTGTCCTCTGCTGGTTCCATGTCAGCTCTGCTTTGCATTGCAGCAGCCCCCTGCCCTGGCAGCATGGTTTAAAAGGGCATGAGATCAGAAGAGTATTATTTAAGCAGAGGTCTGCTATGACTTAATAGAAATCATCAATGGCATGCAGATGTGTGGGCTGAAGGGAAAGTGATGATTTAAGTGAAGTTGTGTCCCAGGTTCTAACAGTGTGTGGATTGCTTCTGCAGTGGATACTTTCCTCAGTCATTCCTCCTAAGCTTGTTTGGTCACACATTCCCATGGGCTGGTCACACAGAGCGAGCTGCAGCTAGAGCTGGCTCTGTCCTCTCTTTCCTGGTTCTTGTACGCCCTTCCCTTGCACACTAGTTTGCCTTCAATTCCTATCTGACTCTTTGTCTCCTCATCCAGTCATTCAAGCAGCCCCTCATGGCTGGAAGAGCTTCTCCCTTCATTCATACCAAATTCCTTTCCTCCTCAAAAAATAATCTGAATATGTGGCTGCTCAGTCCAGCATCCAGCCCAAGTACCGCTAGCACTGGGCCTGTGTCAGGCAGGGTAGGCTGTACTGGCCTTGCAAATTTGGTAGGGGGAGAAGTCATCATTTCTTCATCTTGCTCCCCAGAAAGATCTCTATACCTTAATACATAGATCATTCATAAAATGTTTTCTCTTACTCAGCACAGGATTTAAGAGTGCTACTTAGATTATTGAATTTGTGATCAGGAAGCCCAGAATCTGTTCTTAATACATGAAACAGCAATGACTGTGCCCTAAGGAAAACTTCAAACACCTCACACTGAAAAAAAAAGTAGCTGTTACCTCCTAAAGTGCTCTGAGGCAGATTAGTTAGTGTTAGTTAGCTCTAGCAGCCAAATAGGCTTGGAAAGATGCCTTTTCAATCTTCTCATTATAGGACTTCTTGATTTGTCATTTCCACAATTAAAGACTCCTCATAACCTGATGCTTGCTAAGAACCATGAGAGCAATATATTGTGATAAGCAGAATGTGGAAAAACAACTGGTACTTGTGGTGTTGGTTACATCTTAGTTACATCACCTACCCTTGAGTACTTCTTTATTCACAACTTTGGCACTACAAAGCATGTCGTGACATCTAGAGATGGATCAGCTCAGAGTTAAAATCAGCAGGATAAGAGAATATAAAAAGGAGTCAGAGAAATCAAAGCTCCTGCAGTTTCAGTAGGAGCATGACATTTAGTTGCTTGTATTGCAACCTATGACAGAAACAGTGCAAATAGCCATTTTACAAGACAAACGAAAGGGATACATAAATAGTAAGCCCTGTACTGAATTTGCATGTTTTCCTTTAGAAAAAAATATACCTGTGCCATTTGTTTGTGTCTATCACTTTTCTGAAGCCATTTCCAATGTTTTTTATGTTGCTAGTGATAACCTGCCAAAGGTTTGGCTGGGCCCAATAGGTGTAAAAATGCAATAACGATGCCCTACAGGTGCTAAAATAGTCACTCATTTCATGGAAGATAGGCTAAAAGAGGCTTGCAGCTGGTGGTGTTTTGAAGGTTGAGTCTAGGTGAGGGTTTGAGCTGAGATAAATATTCCCAGGGTTCACCAATTTGACCTAAAGATTCTTATCATGTTCAGATCTTTGCCTTGGTGTTTAGGCAGTGTTATAGGTTTAGCCAGGTGGGCCTAAATTTAGGTTCTAAAATTTAGACAAGGCCTGAAATTGTCAGCTGCCTTTAGCTGGGCTGAGCAAGCTAACAGCTGACTTCTTCTAGCTAGTAATATTGTATTCCATACCAAATTACATCATCTCAACAGGAGTAAAATCCAGTGTGTGGGAGTGGCTTAGTCAGTTCTGCCATGGCCGAGGTGCAGGCCGAACGTGGTGCAGCTGCTGCCTTTTTGGAGTGGGCCTTGTTCCTGTTGTTCCCGCTGCTTGCATTTTGTTTGCGTTCAGGGAAGTAGAAATATTTTGTTGTTACTCTTTCTGGTTTTTGCTGGGTGTCTTTTAGAGTGCCTATGAATCTAGAATAATAGATTTTGTATTAATTGGGGAGTGGAAGGTTATTTCTTGTTATAGCTATAACTTGTGTGTGTGTTATATTGTAGTTTTCTTTTAATTTTCTCTTTTCTGTATAAATACATGTAGTTAGTTTCAGCATAAACCTAGCTTTGGAGGTTTTTTCCATCTCCCTCTTCTTCACTTTTCACTCTGTCTTGGACACTTGGCGTTTTGCCAGCTCAACCCAAGACAGGCACTTTGCGCTTTTACTGTTTCTAGCAGCTTGTACTGGGGCATGAGAGAGGAAGAAAGAAGCAGCAACACCAGAAGGTCAAAAAATGGACTAGTTAATTTCACATTTCTTGAGAGCAACACCTTCTTTTGTAATTTAGGAAATAAAAGTTAGCATAGAGTCTTTTGCAGGGATTTGTTCCACATTGTAGCATCTTTTTCAACGGATAGCATATCAAGTACAGGCAATCTCTGCTAGATCACATCCAGTACTTTGCCCCGCCTCACTACCCACAGCTGGAGCGAGTAGGCTGTGCCACAGGTGCACTGGGCTGGATCTCATTTTGAATCAGGCTGCTTTTCTTCTTAATGAATCTTGTTAGAGGAGTGGTTTATTTTATTTTATCTTTTCATAAGGGGGAACACTTGACTTGTTGTTATGAAGCAACATGTCATTAATCCATCTGATTGCTGGAACCTGCTAAGTAAAAGGAAAATACATGGGACTACTTACAGTAACATCAGTATATAGCTTGGTGTTCAAATGCATGCAACACACATACAAAGGTCTTTATAGCCTAGCTATAGAGAATGAGTGGCATCTGATCTACATATCTCCATTTTCCTCAGATTAATTTGTCAGGTGTGCTGTGGGAGTTCTATGTTAATGGCTGTGCACCAGTCCAAGGTGTAACATTCACACTGTACTTAGACTCTGTCACCTAAGGATCACTGAGCATGTTTAAATGATAATTAAATTTTGTATCATGATTTGCAAGGTTGGATTATTGTTGGGAGTGTAAATTTTCCTTTTTAAACAAATGAATAGGCTGATATCAAGGAATTTACTGGGGGTTATGTAAAGAATCAAATGAGGTGAGAAAACAAAACAAAACAAAACAAAAACAAACCCCCAAAAATGTCCTTGAATCCTTTCTGTGATTATTAGGTATATCCTAGTTCCAATATAGGTAGACTGGAGGGATTCAGGCATGACAAACTATGCAGTAAGTTAAAGCACAGAAAAAGGCAAGACAAGCCCTGCCTGCCAAAGATCTGCTTCTTATAGTTCTTCTAAAGTTTAAGCTAAATCCATTTAGATTAATTAATTAATTTAAGTAATTTAGCATAATTAATTCCAAAACCAAATATTGATTCCAGAATTTAAAAGCCACCCTGAGGGTAATTTTAACCTGATTTATGTCTACTGTTGTACAAATATTGGCTGCAATACTGTTATGGAAATCTTACATAACTATTCTAAAAGTGTTTCTAGATGACCCTATTACAACTTCAGATTTTGAAACACTTTTTAAAAATACTGTAGTGTCCTAGTTCAGCAGGTGGGACCAGTTTATGACTGTGTGGGTGTAACCAAAACTGCATATTCTAAACCCTCTATATCATTTCTCACGAACTGTTAACAATGGACCATTTGCAGCAGCTGCCCAGGCCTCACCTGAACCCTCAGGATGTGAGCTGGGTATTAAAGAAGCCTGTGAGATAGGAGCTGTGATAACTCCCCTCTAGGAAGTCATTAGAACCTTCACACCCAGCCTGAGGGGTCATGTCTGCTAATGGGCCAACAACAATTCCAAAAATACCCCATGATTCTGAGTTAGATCACCCATTGTGTAACTCCCCACCCTGGGGGTGGTACTGGACGTTCCCACCTGAACCTGAGCGTATATCATCTTGGGGTTTGGAGACCTCTGGGACCACTTGTCAGATCCAGAGGAGGACCAGAACCTTGACAGGACTGTGACCACCACTCTTGACCAGACTGCAACCATCATCTGCATCAACAGGTTTTTTACCTCCTTTTACTTTGGACTCAGGGGGACCATGTAGGGCTCAGCACAGAGGCTAGTGAACACTATTCTCTTCGTGCCCTGGGGTGCTGGGTTATACTACTGGGTTTTGTGGGTTAAAACCAATTTCTCTTTGTGTCATTGTATTTCTTGTAACATTTTTATTAAATTGTGACTCTGACTTATAATCTCTCTTGAGCTGGGTTCAGTTCTCCTGCCGGTTTACCTTTAAACCAGCACATGTAGTTCTGGGGAAAGAGCTTTCTCTCTTTCATTCAGGAAAATTCCTTTTGGCTTTTACAGGAATTTTGACTGAGTAAAGATCAATGAAGGCCGCAGGTCCTTGTGGCCTTTGCTTGTTAAAATGAAAAGATTTTTCATCAGCCACAATGATACTCATCATCTTTGAGTTCTCTTTTTCTATCTTTTTTTTTTCTTTCTTAGCTGAAATGGGTAGAAATGCCTGAGCTTATTTCTCCTGTAGATTTGGTTACTCACTGAGATAAACAAATATTTAAGAGAAAAAAGAGAAAAGACAAAGAACTCAATTCCTTTGTTTGTTTGTTTGGGTTTTTTTTCTAAATCTGCAATATTATACTGTGTTATCCTTGATATTATTGAAAAAAATAATTTAAAAAAAAATCAACAGACCGCTCCAGAAGTCCAAACCCTTCTGGTATGCAAATACTAGAATGAATCAGAACCCTGTAAAAACATAATTATTTAAATGCAGACGGTCCATTCCACCAAAAGCATAAATCTTTTCATCCATTTCAGTATTGTTTCTCTTAGAATGAGAATTCCTGTCATCTAGAGGATGAATTATCCAAAAGCTTATTTAAACATAGCCAGGAATTTCCATTGCTAGGGTTCTTGAAAATACAATACACCTAGTCCTTGAAGGGTCTGAGTGACCATGGTTTCCTATTCAGGAAAGGAATTGTGCTAAGCACATTTCCCCACTCACATGGGTTCCCAGTCAACTTTTCTTCTGCTTGTAGTGAAATAAAACCTCCTTAGCCTGTGGGTCAAGTGTTATGCTGGCCAGCCTGTATGACCTTGCTGTTCTGTCTGGAAGTGAAAATCAGTCGACATTGCTGAGATGTTCCCTACAATGCCCCATCTCCAAAGAAATTCGGGTATTTTTTTTCCCATCAGGAACTAAATGCTTGCAGTGCTGCTCAACAGAATGGAAGCAAACTTGCATGGATATTGTGATGCATGGACTGAAATTAAGATCACAAAGTAGTTTATCTCTAGTATCAACTCAAGAAACTGCTCTTCTTTTCTATTATCTTTGATATTCAAATAAATGTTTTCAGCACCACAAATCTGCCTTATTATAAAACCTGACCCATGCCTATTCATCCTGAAGTTTATGCTCTTTTTTAGTTACCTCTGCAGACAAACTCTACACATAATTTGCAAGGGAAACTACTTCTGAAGGATGTGATTAAGTATGTTAAACTAAACAAAATGTATGTGTGTTTTTGCAGAGAGTATATACTCTTGCAGACCCCACAACATGCAGTGGTTTATATGCATACACCATACTTTCTCTGTTTAAAGCACCTTCAGTAACCATTATACAGCTATATATCACAAAGGCTTACATCCAAAGGCACTGCACAATTATTGGAGTGTGTATGTATTGCCTGAGCTTTTCCATGTTCGATGAGTGATAAGCAAACAGTGTAGCTTGGTTTTCTCAAAGGTGTCAGAATCACACAAAATATTCTCCCCAGTCCATTGGGTATCTATCCTCTGAGTTTAAGAAGTAAGAAATTGCAATAATAAAGAAAAGAAGTGTTAGATTGTGGCATGGCAACCTTCCAAGTAGTTATGATAAACCAGCATTATTCGCTGCTTGGGAAGTTAAACAGAATTATGCATTGTTCTAAAGCAGCTGGGGAGTGATTCCCCAAGCTGTCTCTTACAACAGTATTTTAAGGAGGTATAATACAATCTAGTATCACTTTTAATTAAATTAGCCTAAAAGGCAAAAGCATGTACTTGCTAATTTTCAGAGCTGCAGCTGAAGAGTAAACATTGCCAAGGTGAGGGCAAAATGGCCACTTTTGGGGAACAGTGTTATTGTAAAGGAGAAATCGTGTGTCTGAGTATTTTTTCGTTATGAACTAGAAACAAAATACTTTTGATTTAAGTACTCTAAAACCCTCATTTATTGTTACTGCATATTCATTTCAAAGTCTTTATTCAATATCTTTGTTTCTCATTGTGGGTAATGAATGGTAAAGACCTCAGTTCAATGCCATCACATGTCAAAAAAGCAGTGCTTTACCCCTGAGACACCTTGGGCAAAAAGGTCACGCATGTTTTCAGCATGCTCCTGGGTAGATTGCAGTTTGAAGGATGAATGTGACTATTCATTTCAATTATTTCAGGACCAAATTTTGGGGTTCACCTTTACAGAGGATGGGACCTGCTGGGCCAGGTCCTGCCAGGAATCTCAAATAAGGCATTTTATGGGAGGTCACAGGAATCTCTGTGAATTCTGGATATACATACATTGCACACATGTTCTTTATCAAGTGACCTTTGGAAGTTAGAGCATCCCTTAAAATAAATTGCATCTCTTTTGACCCTATGCTTCAGAAGCATCAGGATGCAAACCAGGTGCTATAGAGACTATTTATAAAAAACAAAGGAATGGGGTGGNGAACTCTGTTTAGGTAGCAGGAGCTCAGTGGCAGTCCACAGAACAGTCAAAAATATATGAGGAGGCCACTAACCTTCCTACATGTTGTGGAGTTTTCATCCTTCCTACTTGTGTTTAGAGGACATCCTGTGGCTCTGACTTGTAGTAGTGAGAATTACTCATCTGATGAACTGTAGCAGGGGAAGAAAGAAGAAATACTTCCCCAGAACTCAAGTCATGCCTTTGGCCAGTGGGGATGCTGATCATTTTGTTGTGGCTAGAAAATAAATTTTCAAAGTCTTGCCAGAAAAAAAGGATAAAGGCCTTTAGTGCCTTTTGAAAAAGGATGACTGCAGGATAGAATTTCCTTCATCTTTAGCATTTGAAACTCCTTCTTAGCTAACATTATTGGAAAGATGAAGACACTTGAACTCTTGATATTTTCTATGAGTCTGCCTTTGCTTCTGTACAAAATGGAACTAATCCAAAGTCTTCCCCAGTTGTTACAGAGAATCCTCATACCATCTTCAGTGGGCTTTTGAGAAAGGTATATGTATGTCTTAGAGTGCTTGCATCCATTAGATATTATTTTTCTCCTTAAAACCCAGTGTTCATTAGTGAATGTTAATTTTCTGCTGGTGACAGTTGGTTTTATTTCTGTTTTAAAGATATATTCATGAGATATTTTCCCATTTTGTCTGAAAGGGAAGCTGACTCATTTTCATATTTAAATGTACAATGTTCTTACTTATTATGTTACGTCTTGAGGATACTTTGATTTTAACCTTCCTATTTTTCCAAGCTCCTATGGGATGCTTATCAATTTCTAACTTGATAATTACACCTTGAATTATTCCCAACCACGCTTTTAGCTACAAAGGGAATTAGTATGATTGACATTGCAAAGGTATCTTCCTTTCTTCTCTATTTTACATATTTCACTGTTGTAATTCTAAGCATTCATATTTGCTCCAATGAAAATTCTTTGGTGTGACAAGAATCACACTTGTGATATGTGAGAAAGAGGAGAAAAAATTTGTCAAGAAGGGAGGGAGAAGGTATTTCCAGTATTGTTATCTAATTATATCTCTTGCAGTGAATCACTTAGTATTGATTTCTGTCTGTAGAACTACATATTTATGGACTGCCACACAAAGCCATAACACTCATTTATACAACACTTATGTTTTCCCTCAATAATAGGAACAGCATTATTATTGACTTGATGATTTTTGCTTTCAAGTGCTTTTATTTCCCTCATTGCTTAGCTGACATTCATTGGTTTCCTGCTGGTCCCACATGTGAAAAAAATAGAAGAGAAAATGCTAATTGGAGACCAATTTGGTATTCAAAGCTACCCAACAGTACTCCTTTTAATAACACATGGGTATTATGGGTTGAATATTTCATATCATAGGTCTGTATAGCACAGATTCATTTTCCTCATTTTTCACTGTATCAGCGCATCATGGTCTGAGATAACATATTGTAGTAAGTGATATGACACATCTTTGAGTTTTATATGTGTATCTGCTGTCATCCTGGTTTGGCACTTGAAAATAAAGGAAAGATCTGCATGCAATTATTAACTAACAGGTGAAGATGAGGACTAGTGCTTTCCAAGGAACATAGGTTGTTGTGGGGATGTGTTGGGAGGATGTTTTCAGTGAAGACAAAGAATGTCTTGGAGCCATTGTTCAAGGCACAAGTCACTGGCAGAGCAATGTCTCTTCTGGAGTGCCTTATTCAAGGCAAATGAACTAAAGCTGAGGTGCATAAAGCAGAAAAAGTATGTAGATCACTAAGAGACTGAAGAGGTGTCATACAAGACTCAAAAGACTAACAGAATAAAGTCTAGGAAGGATCTGGTTGCTTTTTACAATCATAATGGAAAGTGCAAGACATGAAAGGAAAAAGACAATGTACATACAAGAAAAAGTGGCATAATTTGGCTGTGAATCATGATTTAGGTTTAGAATCAAGTTTCCATACAGAGTAAGAAATAGAATACTGGAAATGCAGGACTGAATGGATATATGGGAGATCTCAGTAAGTGTCATAAATTGGGTTATGTGACCTGGCTGACTTCAGTGGAGGGGAGGCTGGCTTCAAGAATAGGCAGCTTGGATCCTCTAGATCTCCTTACCAAACACTTGGTAATTGTAGTTGCCATGAAAACATGCACTTTAGCTTTGGCTAAGGTCAACTCTGTTTCATATAATTGTGAAGAGCAGAAGCAGGAAAGTATATTGGACAGGATTCTCTCAAAAAGCCCAATGATAACAATAACAGCAAAACCAAAGAAGCTTGCACAGACCTCTCTAAATCAGTGTGTCTATATATACTTGTGTGTCTCCAGTTTGTGTGTTTACACATGGACATACTTACGTCATTAAACAACTAGATGGGCCCACATTAAGTTGCTGTTACTTTTATCATGCTAGATGTGGGGTTTTTTCTACGAAAACATCCAAATGTGCCCTCTAGTGGATTAGGAGCTGGCTGGAGGATTGGGCCCAGAGAGTGCTGGTGAACGGAGACGCATCCAGCTGGCGGCCAGTCACTAGTGCTGTTTCCCAGGGGTCAGTGTTGGGTCCAGTCGTGTTTAACATCTTTATTGATGATTTAGATGAGGGGATTGAGTCCATCATCAGTAAATTTGCTGATGACACCGAGTTGGGAGGGAGTGTCGACTTGCTGGAAGGCAGGAGGGCTCTGCAGAGGGATCTGGATAGACTTGAGAGATGGGCTGATT
>VWZD01000637.1:44287-78441 GCA_013396695.1 Sakesphorus luctuosus
GGGGGTTGGTCTCTTCTCCCAGGCACTCAGCAATAGGACAAGGGGGCACAGGCTCAAGCTCGGCCAGGGGAAATTGAAGTTGGAGATGAGAAAAAAATTCTTTCCAGAGAGAGTGCTCAGGCCTTGGAATGGGCTGCCCAGAGAGGTGGTGGATTCACCATCCCTGGAGATTTTTAAACGCAGATTGGACGTGGCACTGAGTGCCATGATCTAGTAAATGGATTGGAGTTGGACCAAGGGTTGGACTCTTTCTCTGCTTCTTGAATTATGGCTATGACATGCAAAGAGGCAAATCACTCTTTAACTTTCAGAATTTAATGCTAACCCAGCACTGCAAAAACCACACAGTTAGGTAGTCCATGGCCTTGGTGCATCAAAAGCAAAATAAATTGAAGTTGTTCTTTTGTTAGGCCTTTGTTGGCCTTGTTTTTATCCTGTGTAAAGAGCTTACCACATTCATTCTTACTCTTGTCACCTTCAGACTTGTTAATGCAACCTTGTAGTTACATAAGACAACCACTGTGAAATTTCATCTGGTTTTAAATGCATATAAATGTTTCACATGTGGAGCATATTAAACTGATGTTTCAGGAGTTGTGCTGGCTTAGGCATTTTTTGCTTGCATTTATTCATTTGTTCCTTTTCATGGATATTTTTGGGTGGCAGTTTTCATCCATAAAAGACTACTGAAAGTACTTTTTTGATTTGCCTCTAATTTTCTGGGGGAAAAACCTCCAGAAATTTCCAAACCTTTTATTTCTCCCTGTACTCTGAAATATCCAGTCAAAGACATTTTTTGAAGGATCTCATGTTCTTCCTGACCCTTTGTTGCCTTTTCTTCATCCATCAACAGGCATGAAAGCCCCTAGAAGATTTTTGGCCATCTCAAAGCTTAAGACTCACTTCCAAAGCATTCTGCTAGCTAGCAGTAAGTTTTGTTGGACTTTCCAGATCAGAGCAAATAGAGGTTGCTAAAGGACTTTGAATAGGGAGCTTGGGTTAGAGTTAGACTAACCTCTTAGTGGAGTGACAGTCCTGCCAACAGAAGTCGCTGTTGCCTTTCTGTAACTCAGTTACACAAACTCTTCTATTTTGATGTGTGCTGTCATGTAAGGCTCATATGAAGTTGTTGGATCATGTTTTCTGTCAGACCAAGTCACTTAAATTCTTTCAGTCTTAATTTTCCCACATATAAAATACAGCTAATAACACACCCTGAAAGTTTCTAGTATTCATTAGGATAACTGCAGGTGTTGTTTGTGTTAGGCTGACACTGACTTTATTGAACAGAAGAGGAACTTAAGACATGGGAAAGGTAAATAACTCACTGAGGGAGAGAGCAGAGAGGGAGGACATGGCTCAGGAATTGACTTGAGAAGTTTAATTTTTGGACAGCTAGAGAAGTAGAGAAGAAAGATCTTTCCCCTCATTGTTACTCCCTTGAGAATCCGTGTCAGCAGCTGTCTCATGTTTCCTGAGTGGTATGAGGTGAAAGCAACGGCCTTTTACCTGTCTTCTAGTTTCCAAGATGTAACAGTGATTTCTGTTTAATGAAACATATTCCCTAGTAAATAAACAGCACGGTAAGACAGAACCTGAGCCCAAGGGTTCATGAGGACTATTGCTTATGAATGTTGAGAAATAGTTAAATTTCTCAAAATTTCAGGCAGAAATCTCTGCTCCAACGTCTTCAGTTCTGCTGCATGTTGCAAATTTGTGTTCCAGTTTCTAGCAACCCCTTGTGATTTTAGTGCTGCTTGCCTGATCTTCACTTGCATTTTTTCTGAGCTCCTGGCTCTATTTTTGGAGTGGGACAATGAGTTTTCTATGTAGACTTAGGTTGCCCTCCAAAACCTGATTTTTTTTTTTTAAATGGAAGCAGGACATTTGTTCTTACATCATCTGTACTTACACTAGGATGTTCTGTTCTACTGTCCAAATCCAATCAAATTTGATTGGGTAGAATATAGGAATAGAATTCTGAAAAACAGTCATATGAAAATAGATGTGTTAGCACAGAAAAATTGTCCCTTCGACAAATGAGAAAGAGGAAGCAGAAGGTGCTGAAGCCTTACTGGACATCCAAGAATCCACTCACTCAGGAGAAATCTCGTAAATAAGCTACAACTGCAAAGAAAACTTAGTGTGGCTCTTTGATCTTCCCAACAACCAAGTCCAATTAGCCATGAGCCATAAATTTACAGGAAATGAGACTCACTAATTTTTCTGTCTGAGGAACTACTTGTTTTTTCAGTGTTCAGCATTACAAGGAGTTACCTGTGGCAGAAGTGGGTGTTGAATTTAGGCTTCTGCCCCCTTTGGCTCTGGTTAGAGCCTATTTAAGGCAGCACAAGCTTGGAAACCACAGACGCAGCAGAGCTGCATGATGAATTCAGAAGCTCAGCCTTCATACAAAGTACAAGTTTTACATGGACCTACAGACAGTTTTCTGAGATAGCTATTAACTGTTTCACTGAAATCTTCATCCTCTTCTAAGAAAATCAAAGGCCACAGCCATGAGATCACGGAAATTTCAATGGGACAACTCTTAAGGCACATACTTAATGTCTAAGTTAGATTATTTTGATGATCTGTTTCCAATTCACCTTCAGCCTGATGACTGGTTAAATACACATCTTTGGATGCCTCTGGCAGCTTAAGGCATAAGCATTGCCCCATATGACTTGGATAATGCAAAACATGGCAGAGAACCCTCTTTTCTGACTGACTAAAAAAATACTATCCTAAATTTTCAGGTAATGTCAGGACATATTCCCCATGTGTAGAATACATTGCCTTAAAGGAATATTACATTTAGTTTATGCATGGAAACTTGCTAGGAAAGGTTGGAAAACATCCCCCTGTCCCTCATACTATCCAGTAACAGTACAATATAATTACTCTTTGATGCAATCTCACCTTATGATGTCTTCTTAATTGTTTTAAAATTGGTCTGCTTGCTTTTGAAACACCGGTGAAGAGGACTAGTGCTTGCCCACTCTAGACCCTGCTCCACTAAACTGCTTAGTGATGAAGTGCTTTTCTTCATTGGGCTTCTAAATGCTTCAATGTTATTTTCATGAATCTGTTTCCAGAGGCAAATAAAATGTAATGGTATGGCAGGTGATGAGGCTTGTATCTACAGCTCTAAGATGAATGTGATACTGTTTAATTCATACTTAAGTCTGAAAGCATTTGGAACGATCGGTACATTAATGAAATGATAATTTCATGCAAAATGTCTGACCATTATTTTTCCTGAAAGAGGCCACAGTATTGGCCACATATCTTTATAGGTCTCTTTGAGAATGAATTATTGGCAACTCTCTTTATGTTTGAATTACATTCCTCTGATCCCAAGTGAAAAACAAGCGTAAAGAATGATTACAATAAACCATCACTTTACGTAGCAGAATGCAATGTAAGTTGTACCGAAACACCTAACATGCAGTACCCTTTCTCAATGCACTTTACATACCAATTTCATTAGCAGGTGGAATAGGGCAACTACGCTAAATGAGTCAGGATTTATCCTTTCAGTCTGTTCTCTATCTGATATTTTGCAACCTCAGTGCAACATTTTAACCTCATGATTCAACTGTAATGATCTCTTGCATTCCTCAGAGATGTGTTTAATCTTTTTACTTAGATAAGTTCTTGGCTTAACAGTACAGTATCAGACAAGTTGAACATAAGGAGAATTCATTTAACATAAATGGCACATCAGAAGGACTGTCTTTTGGCCCTAATATTAAACAAAATGGTTAGCACAATTAATTGCTAGCAGAGATTCAAAATACACCCATACAGAGCAACACAAGCCTAATCCCACTGTCTAATGAAGCAAGTGATATCACTTCAGCTAGAAGGGGATTAGGCCTATATAGTAGTCACCATTTTATATTAAAAAGCCCCAACACTTTCGGACTTTACCTGCATCCCTGCAATACCATTGTAGAAGATAATGGAGCAATGTATCATAGGCAGAGTCTTACATGTTCAGATTTCTTTGGCCTCTACAGGTATCAGAACAAGTGGTCTGATTTTCAGAACTACCAAATGCTCCCAGTTCCCTGCAAAAGAGGCCTTGTTCATGGCTATTTGTATCACTTCTATTTTCTTGTGGGATAGCTGTTAAGAATATACAAATTAAAGATACTGATAACCTATCTGGGTCCTGTCCCTAAAAATGGTCAATAACAGAGGAGTATATGAACAAAACACTCAGAATATCATTCCTGTTGCGGAAAAGCCTCCCACTTGTTACCTACCTATCATAATCCAGCCTCTGCTTACATGTCCAGAAAATGGGTACCATGGAAGGTGGAAAGAGTGTTGTCTAGGCTTGAGACTCCTTTACTTTTAGTCTGGATTATTTCCACACAAGGGACCTTTATTTATTTATTTATTTCATAAAATTGGTATTTCAGAGTCTGCACCAAAGTGCAGTCCTTGGAGCACACATCGAGACCAAAGGACTGAAAGCTTCAAATGCCACTTATAGTAGTCAGAATAGAGATCATGCTGGAAAATTATCCCTCCTCCCCTCATGAATTACTCTGAAAAAAAATAAATTGTTCTCATTATTGGCTGAGTCTTATTTCCCTTAAAAGCACGTTTTGGAAGGAGACACTGCCGTGCTTTTTGTCCAAGCTAAGGCTAAATGTAATGATAATGCCAAAAAATTTCCATGGCATTAAAATGTTTTGGCATTGAAGAAAATCAGTCTCAAAAGTAGAAATATCAAGGGAAAGAATTTACATGTTTAAGGCTGTGTTTATTACAGATTAAATGGATTAAATTAATCATTCAGTGCAACAAAAAAGGTAGGGAGGGGATGCTTCATGTGGTGGAAAAAAAGAGCAGTTTAATAAAATACTAAGCATCATCAGTATTCTGTTAAAATTGAAAGTATTTGTTCTACTGCAGCTAGTTACAGTTTTGCTATTGAGTTTACAGGGATAAAGTGCAGGTTCCTCTTGTTTAAAATAAAGGTGGAAAGGTGGTATTTGAAAATGAAAAGCAGCAAATAGGGCAAATGCACAAATCTGTAGGTGTATTTTGCCTACTCATTATTTCCATGGGGGAAAGACTCTTTGAGAACCTGTTTGGAAAAATAATTGCAACACAGAGCGTTGGATGGAACTGTTTTAGTGAATGAGCTACTGCTTGGAAAATAGGATTGAAGGGGGAATGCACAGTTCAGCTGCTGAATTGAGTTTGGTCTTCTGGTTTCAGTTGTTATTCTCCTCTTCTTGCTTCCCACATTCCCATATGTAGTATTGACCTTGTAGGAAGATGCATGTAGTATATTCTCTGTAGGAGTACTATGTACTCATGAAGGAGTTTGGGGAGATTGAATCAAGATCTTGGAGGAAAAGAATCCTGCACATTTCTTGTGAAAGCTTTGCGATAGTGGTTTGCTGGAATCTCAGTTCTTTTCAAGCGCTGAACTTCCAGGAGAGATGAAAGTATAAAACTACCTTTCCTCCTTTCCACCCTCTTTTTTCCTTCCTTTCCCCTGCTGTAAACTGTTCCCCATTAACTTTTCACTGTAAGACTAGAAAAACAGAAGCTTTTGTTTTGTTTTCTCCTAGGAGAAAACCTTCTACAGAAATCAATATTACTCCTGCAGAGAGGAGCCTATAGCAATGCTGTATTCCTAACTGAACAGAGTGCAGCAAGGGAGTCCAGAGATCCATATGTGAACAAACCTAATCACCTGCTTGCATGCCTGACTAAAACTGGGTGAGCTGTAGAGGAAAAACCATGGGAATTATTTCTCAAATACTTGGATTTATAATATTTATATTAATATATTTATAAGGAATTGCTAAGAGTTCCTTAAAGCATTCCTAGTGCAAAGGTCAAAAGTGAATGGCAGTACAAATCTAGAAATGGTTTTCTTAACATATGTGGTTACTCTATAAGAATAAGAGTATTAAACTTAAGAATTTTAGCTTTCATGCTCAGTAGCTTTTATTTGCATTACTTTTACTGACCAGCTCTATGGAGTACAGCCCCTGACTGCATTTTGTGAATAGGCCTCACTGGCTTAGGTACTCAACAAAGTACAAATGAGGACACTTCCATTGGTGTCAATAAAGTACTGATGATCTATTCCAGCATTAGGATCTGGCCTCTAATGAGTCAAGGATGATGTGAAAGCAAGCTGTTATCTGTAAATGGAGAGCAAGTAATTTAAAAATTAAAGATACTTTAACAAAATCTTGGAACTATGCCTAAAATAATAATTTCCATTCTTGTTTCAACTTAGACATTCATGAGTAACTTCATGCTATTCAAAGCTTTACTTACATTCAATGCTGTGAGAACCCTCCTAGAATGCACATTACCAGTGACATAGATCATAATCACATCAAAGTAGGTTAGACTTCAGAGAGGATAGACAAGAGGATAATTTGCACTTACATAGTTTCTTTCATCCAGGGAGCTCAAAAAGCCTGTATTCATTAGGTCTAAGCACCACTCCTTGTGGACAGGTAAGTATAAGTACCAAACCCACTTTACCTACAGATAAATTAAAAGGTAAAACAAAATAGAGATAGTAAAATGCACTATCAGAATGACAAGAGGCACCCCAGTTGCTGAAACTGTTCACTTTCATTGACCATCATGATCTGCCCAGCCCAAATTATTGCCCTTGAGATAGAAAAGCTTACTCCTGACACTACTTAGGGTCTTCCCAGGGGATACCGTGGGCAGAAAATTTCATCCAAAAGTGGAGGGTTGATTTTGAGGTAGGTTATTTGCCAAATTGTCCTTGTACTGTTCTGCACGTGAGGTAGTCAAATATCAAATAGATAAAATGAAAGCACCAAACAGTTGTAAAGTAAATAGCTATCTGTAGCAGAAAGATGAATGGTAGAGTATTACACTAGGTTATTACTAAAGACCTAAAAGGCAACTTTCAGGCCAAAAGGCCTATGCACCTCTGACCTAACCATAACATGTGACTTTGGAGATGGTTTGTTGTGCAAGGCTGGGCTAGAACAGCCTTGCATTCCACACATGCTTTTGCGGTAAGAAAAACAGAAGCGACTCTTCAATCCATTATTTTAATAGGTGTGGAATCATGTCTCTGCTGAGCAACACACAAACTCACAAACTAAAAGTATATGCCTGAACATACATGCAGAAAGGAGATTTTATACTAATTTATAGCACTCAGAAGGGCAGGCTCCCTAAGCTCAGAGGAGGAGGGTTAGAGTGATAAAAACAGTCAGACAAGGCATTAGCCATCAAATCTTCAGAGAAGTTTCTGTAAAGGAAATCAGTAAGATAAGTCTTACTCAAACTGTGTAACTGAAAAGGCTCAGAAGACTAGGAAGAGGTTACTAAGCCTTTCACCTCAAGGTCAATGATTACATCTTGTTTCAAAGTAAACACTAATGACACCATTACTTCTGACAGCTGCTGGTAGCTCTTTGTTAAATAATCTAGAGTACTTGTCAACTTTTTGAAAAATAAACAGCTATTTAATATTTTTAATCCATCTTGGCAGAATAGAATCACAGAATCATTTGGGTTGGAAAAGACCCCTAAGATCATCATGTCAAACCTTTAACACAGCACTGCCAAGTCTATCTCTAAACCATGCCCCTAAGTGTCACATCTACACATCTTTTGAATACTTCTAGGGATGGTGATTCCACTACTTCCCTGGACAACCTGTTCCAATGCTTGACAACCCTTTACATCAAGAAATTTTTCCTAATATCCAATCTAACCCCACCCCCGACACAACTTGTGACTTTTTCCTCTGTTTGCTTCTCACCTTATGGAAATCAACATTAAAAACTGTGTTTGAGTGGTGGTCTAATAGCACAGAGGTAGTTTGCCCCATTACTGCAAATGTCCAGCATCTTTGGGTTTCAAGGGAAGGCTTGGATTTCCAGGGGACCTTACCTTAATGTGGAGGTCTTTCCAAAAAACTTGTGTATTTCAGTGGTAGGCAGATGTGTCTCCTCAGTAGGTGATAGTGTTTTTCAGGACCTCTTTAAATGAAAGTTCTTGTAAATCAGAAAACAGACAGATCTACTTTAAAATTGCATGAAAGGAGGATCTTTCCTATCTTGTTCTTTCCTGAATAACTACAAAGTAAAAAGCTCAAGTTTGCTAGTAGCAGTCTTCTGTATCCAAATTTTCCATATGGGATATTTCTTGAAGTTATGTGTATTGAAAAATGAGTTGTTTATTTTTCAGTAAAATTGACAATATCAAAAGATAATAAAGTTTTGAAAAATGTGACATCTACCCTGGCAAGTTCTACAAATGGAACAGAGGAATAAAATGTGAAGTTATTTCTGGTTTTGTGTATAAGTGGGGAGTGATTGCACTTTTCTGTCAGTCGAGTTTCATCAGCATAGAATCAAGTAGAGGTAAGATTAGGTCCAAGGAATGAATTGTTTTTTCTTTCTGTTGGCTTATATTCACGTTGACGTGGAAGTCATTGTTTTATGTCTGAACTGGCACTGCTATGAGTGAAAACAGAATCAGAGCTACAGTTTGTACTTGTTTACACTTGTATCCATTCAGTCAGGTTCGTTAAAATTTATTTCGGAGCTGAACTTGGCCAAATTTTAAGGTGGCACAAGTCAGTGCACCTCTGTGCTATGTCTCCAGCTGAGGATCTGCTCAATACAGGTTAAATTAGCCAAGACAAGATACCTAAACTGTGTGCTAAAAGGTGTAAAAATCTGTTGAAAATTGGAAAAAAATGCATGTGCACAAACGACTGAAGCCCCCATGCAGCTTAAAGAGAGTTGATCAGTAGTTTATATGTAAATCCATGTACTTGTAAAATGTCAGGAAAACTTAATGTACTCTCTCTTAGTAATTCAGTTGCAAAGGACTGTCATGAGTTTCATTCAGTGAAAATGCCTTTCTCCACAAAAGCTGCCTGTTTTATCTTAAACAATATTCAAATTAGATGCAAGAGTTGAAATAATATTGTAAGGCAATGGTTATTTTATCCACATTTTATCTCCTAACTATAAATTTTAGATGTTAGATTATACAACTCCCAATAGATCTTGGTATAAGAGACCTCAATAAATCTCAAACCATTCAATACAGAGGAAATTTATTTGTTATTTGTGTCATGTTTTATTTGTGCCCTGCAGTTCAATCCTGACGCTGGAGAGATTGCTCCCTTTGCCAACAAGCAAGAAAAAAGACTTTACAGCTTTAATTTATGGTAACAATGTATTTATTATTTTTATACTATGCATCTTAATTCACAGATTCAGGTATTCCAGCATATTTGTCTGAACATACCTCTTCAAATTCTGTGACATAGTTATATTTTATGCTACTGATATAGGCTTCATAAATCAACAGCGTTTAACTAGAGTGTGCATGGGAAAAATATTTTATTTTCCCACATTGAAAGTAAAAGCCACACAGTAATGAGATGGATTGGTAAATAGATAGAAATTCCCTTTACTTTTCAATCTCTGGATACCGCATCTGTGTGGTACATTGTGCCAAACACTAGTACTGTTTCTGCTGCTGTTGTGCCTCAAAATTGCTTTGTAATTCATGAGCTATGTAGTCATCTCTAGCTTTTGGAATAAAAAGGTAGATTCAGTCCCTTGATATATATAATGGATATAAGAGTATTCCTTTTTTAAATCTCACTCTATAATGGATGAATGGAAAACTGGCTTCTAGCTTGTGAAAAAAAAATTGATATTTCACCATTATCATATAAACAGAGTAGGACTGGGAGGACATGGACATGGAATACATTTCCAAGTTTGAAAAGGAAATTGGGGGAAATAACCAAACAGTTCTTGCAGGCTTTTTAACCAACAGGGTGGTGATACATAAGCAATTTTGTGCTGACAATGGGTAAAACAAGTAAACCCAGGTCAGAAATAAGTCTTGCCTGCCCTTCTGGCCCCTGCACTCAGCCTCATAGTCCTAAGCCAAATTCCTCCACTTATCATGCCTGAATTCCCAGCTGCAAAAGTCTCCTACATGGAGGTATCATCCCAATCATGGGAGGACATGTGGCCAGTTTCATGAAGTATTACCACAAGGAACTGCTATCATAGTAAGAGGCTTTCAGGTTCCTTCTAAACTATATGGACGACTGGTTCTCTTTCTTCTCCATTGATTCCCATAAAGGAAAACTGTGGTCAGAATGCATGATTAGCAATCACCAGCAACAGAGCTCTTACCTACCTTCAGCTCTGACTTTCTCCACGGCCTCAGGAAAACACCGTCAACTCTCAGTGAGATGGAGATGATAATCCTGAGCTCAGCTTTTAGCAGAATATACTTCCTTTCTGGAAAGGAAATCCTGAGGAATGTCCCATGTTGTTACTAGACTAATAGATTCTGGGGTCTGAAGATCAGTGTGTTTCTAGATATTTCTAATTTACAGAGATTATTACAGACAACTAACAAACATTCTTCAAGAACATCTTTCCATTCTGACTTACCTAAATTTAGTGCCATATCAGTTATGTTGAAATGTCATTATTCCTAATAAGCAGCTTTGAAAATGTTTTTACAAAGTTTTTCACAGTTTTACTCTGCAATGACTTTTCATTTTTTCAAAAGGTGCTTTGAAAATGTATGTTGAAAATGATGCTATTGAGTCAACATTGGATTGAAAAGTTTTGAAAATTGCAGTTGAAGGGAAAAAGGGAAAATGCTAACATTTTGTTCCCATTTGAAAGGGAAAAAATATAATCAAAACCCCAGTCAGAAAATCTCGTTTTCAAGCACTCCTTACAAATATCCATTTTCTCCCATATTGGTTCTCTCTGTTTCTCTTAGGTATTTTTTATTTTAGGGATGTGCTGTTTGCCTCACTGTAATGGAGTCTAAAACAAAAGGATAACAGAATATGTTATGAATATAATGTCACCCAACATGGGACAATGTTTTCAGCGAAACTTCATCTATTCTCTGGACAGAACCAGTTAATTTCATATCTCTATGCATAAGGCCAAATGCTGAGAGATGCTGTGCATGCTGCTGGCACTTGCGACGATGGCCATGAAAGTCACTTTGCCCAGAGCCACCATCCCTTCAAGCCTGGGCCTGAGCTTGGATTTGGAGATAAATTCTGTCCACAGAACTTCAGTGCAGTATAGGTGAAACTTAATCTCTTCATCTCATTCCATCAACACCGCTGAAAATAACATAACATCTGAGATTTAACACAGGAAAATAGATTTTCCAGTGAGGTTGGACTAGCTGATCCTTTCAGTTACTTGGCCTGAATTATAAAAATTCAGGCAGGTGTTGTATCTTGTCTGAATACTTTCCCAATTGTAGTTTTAATAGCAGCTTTTTGGTTTGGTTTGGTTTTTTCCTGTTCATATGTGATTATTTTCTCTGTTTCCTTTTCATGTTTGCATTTTAAATAGAACTTTGAAAAACTTTTCAGTTTATGTTTATAACTTTGTTTTTCTTTTATCCTGTAAGCTTCATGTTTTGTTTAATGTCAAACACTGAAAACAACATTGTAACTCTGTTAAACTTGTTGCTCCATTTCCAAGGGTGTTGGTTGACCTCCAAGAGCCTCCTTTGAACCCATATCAACAAGTTTTGTTGTCAAAACAGTGCCACTGACCTCCATGCTGGAAAAATGCTGACAGTCAGGGACAGGAGAAAAATTTTTCTTGATGGTTACCATGACTTCTACAGTATCAAAAGACATTTTGCATACAATTATCCACCTTTCTTTCCTTCAAAGATGTTAGGAACTGGGACTAGGCCCTCAGTTTTGGGAATACAGGATATGAAGGAATAAGTTGTTTTGCAGAGCATTAGGGCTCCTGTTTTCTGCCAGGTTGCTATGTCTTGCCTGTGTTGTGGTGTTCAGCAGCTCCTCCCATATAGCTCCATCTTATCCTTGAATCTCTGCAAATGCCACCCTGACCTTCCTTTATTTATTGTAACATATTGAGCACAGTTTATTTCTTCCCTGTTTCCTTTGTTTCTTTCAATTGTTTTTCTTCTCTGCTTTTGGATCCTTTTCAGAGAGTTTAAGACTGCCATGTTTTCATTGTTTTCTCTCCACTTTCCCCTTTTCCCAGACCTCGTGTCAAAGTGGCAGTCCTGTTCATGACAGCACTTGTGTGTCCGTGGAAGTTGCTTGAAGCCCAGCAAATATGTGCCTATGTATTGTCTTAATCTGTCACCTTCCTTGTCTTTTTCTTTTTTGTTTTACATTGCCTGTTGTTCATCTTGTGAGCAATCTTTTAAAAGGATTTTTTTTTAAGCAAGAGATTTGGGTTTATGGATTTTTACATTACTCTCTTGTTCTGTTACATGAGAATAAAACCTTCAGCATAGCTACTGGGGGCTTGAGTGCCTCCTGTTTCCAGATGAGGTAGGTTTTTGTGTGAGAAGTGGAAGGATCAGATCAGAAATCAAAGCTGTACCTTTAGTGAGACACAGACAAATTCTGAATGCACAGAAAACTACACATGGAGCATTTTAATTCTTGGTTCAGTAGTTCAAATCCATCCAGCTTGTCAATTGCAAAAACTCATTCCTGTCTGATGGCTTCTTTGGAGTTACTTGAAATTAGTGAGTGTGAGGAAGGGGAGAAGAAGGAAATTTAGAGGGGGAAGGTAGAAGAGCCAGACATCATCTTCTGTCACTTCACATATGACAACATCCCCTACAACTGAGAAAGTCCTTGTCAACAGCTTCAGCTATGGAAGCAAAAATATGGAGACCAAAGTGTACACCAAGCTCTTACTCCCCTGCAAGAATGAGCTGTTGAGGCAGTGCTCAAACACTCTGATGAGGCCCCAAGGACTGGCTTTTCCTGGCACAGGCTGGATGAATTCTGGTGGGCTTCAGACTCCAGTACTGTCAACATGCCTCATTTTTAAACACATTTTAAAACATCCTTTGATGTTTTATCTGTCTCATCAGAACAACTAGCTCCTGCATACTCGCTATACAACAAAGAAAATTAATTAGGAAGAGTCAGATGCTGTGATACAGAGTGGTGTTTGGGAGATCACAGTGTCTCAGGTGGGTTTTGATTTTGCATCATCTGAACTGGAGACTGTTGTCATGCGTGGCAGGGTATAGCTGGACAGAATGATTTTAGTTAAAGGGAGAAAGTCACTTTTTATAAAAGCTCTGCATTTCCACCCTGCTAAAGGTTGTTTTTCTGTGAGCAGAGACATAAAGGGTATGCATGTGGGGCAAGCAGCCACCCTGAGACTCTCTCATGAATATTGCAGTGCATGAAGAACAAGGAGAAGACCATGCCTGTTTATTTTCAGTTCCTCGATACACCCTGGCTGGAAATTAAAGTGGAGTAGCTCTGCTCTTGCTTCCCCCATTATATTTCTAAATGGATTTTCCCTGTAAGGCACAGAGATGCTAAACTTTGATCATAATCATCTGACTTTGAAACCAGCAGATATCAAGAGCCATTTCTTTTCTGTGATGTATGCAATCTACTGACATGAAAAGAATGCATTTAATGTGATTGAGAGAAACTGTAGGCAGGGGCTCCTGTTTGTAAAACTGGAAGTACAATAGTATTTGCCACATGCCTGAGAGATGATTGGAGAATTTCTTTCTCTTTTTAATTTGTTTATTTTATTTTATTTTTAAATTGGGATGTTGTTTCTTTTTTCTTTTTTTTTTCCCATGAATCCCTCAGGTTGGGGCAGGTTTCTTTGATCTCCCAACTGCATCATTGTGAAGGAGGTCTAAGTTTGGTAGTTCATCATCATTTTCAGTAATACCAACCAGGCAGAGTATTGTGAGGTTTTACAAATCCCTGACTGAACAATTGTGAAAGCATGTGTAAATGTAGACACTTGCCTATAAAGAGACCCTCATAGAATCCTGACATTGTCCCATGACATGAGAAATAGGTTATCAAACCTTACAGAAAGCTTTGGATAATGGATTTTCTTGGCCATCTCTAATGCTGCCAATTCCAGGCAGACTGAAAAGGTGGATGGCATTTTGGCCCTGTGGGAAGCTTTGCAATCACTCCCACTGGTTATGGATCACTCCTTTTTCAGTTTCAGAATTGCAGTCCTCTGACATCTCTGACTGCTGACCTCTTGCAAGTATTGAAGAAAGCTAGCCCATAGCCTCAAATCTTTACCAGTCTGTTTTGGGGAACTGATCAGACCTAAAATCTTAAGTCCAGAGCATGGAGGTCCAAACCAGGTTGTACCCATGCTCTGGCAGCAGCTGAGGGGACAAAACTGTTGGGGGAGCTCTGGATAGGAGTGACATTGCTTAGAGAGTCTGTACTCCTGTGTTGCACCCTGTCAGGCAGAAACAGGAGCCTGAACGAAAGCAGACAAGACAGACACAGCTACAGCTTCACAGGGAACAGTTTGTCCTGGGAAATGGAAGACAGGTGACAAAGTGTGAAATCATTCAAAAAAAGTGTCATGAGAGGAGAAAGCTCTTGTGTAGCAGAGGTTGCTCCTATAAGTATTATCGGTAATTTCAAAGGAAAGGCAGCCAAATAAAGACAGAAAACTAATGTTCATAATATCATTTTTAAAAGTTTTCTCAAGTACTGAAGGAGCTCTTTTAATGCATAACCAAATTACCTGTTGAATGGACGTGGGCTGCAAGCCAATTTTCTCCCATAAGAGTCAGAATGTTTTAAAAGTTCTATACTACAGTAGTGTTTGCACCTGCAATATTTCTTTGTTCTCTTATTGAAGAGTAGGAAAAAAGTGCCAAATAGTGAATCTTTGGAAGTGAAGACAAAGGGAGGAAATACATGCAGGGCTAAAAGATCTATCAAATTGTGTGTTGCTTCATTCTCCCTAAGAAGCATAGGCAAAAGTGAAATGAAGGGGAAAAAGAGCTGTGAACCATGATGAAGATGATTAAAGAGGGTACAGAGTAGCTGTCAAAGCAAATATCAAGCAACATTAATAACTTCATAGCACATCAGAAGATTGTCTCATATCTTCCCAAGAAAACAAGAGCTTTTGTTGCTGCAAAAGGTAAATGGATCAAATCCTCAGGTGCAGGTACTAGACTTTATCTGCCATGGATACTCTTGTGTCAATCTGGAGCAGAACAAGAGAATTCAACGGGGTTAATGTGACTACAAACTACCAACTGAGAAAAAAATTGCTTCCAAGATTTCATAATCCTACAGCTACATGAGGAAAACCATTCTTCAGTGAGGAATTTACACCTTCAGAAAAATTCATTTCCTTAATACCCTGTCTTCTGTACAAAGGAGGTGATTTTTTCTATGTACAGAAATGGAAAACAATGAGTGTTTCCTGCAAAGAGCTCTTTTTTTTTTTTTTCTCAAACGGTTGACATTTTTCTCTCCCTAAAAGAACAGCAAACTTTCACCTCATGCAAATTCATGAAAAATTATGCTTTGGGCCACAGAGTAGAATTTTGCCTATCTTTGCCTTCAGTCTAAGCAAACAGCTCTTTTCAGAGCCACAGAAAGGAGATCCACAGAAAGAGATCTCTTTGGTGTGGCTGGAACTCCTTCACCAGTATTTTAGGAAAATTTTCTTTCAGTCAGATTTACTATGTACAAATAATTGCTCCATGTGGATTAAGAAAACATCCAATATCAGGCATGAGCAGGGGAGCAAAATCATTGCCTTAGAGGAACCCAGAAAATTATCTTCAATATTTTGGTGTCTGTATGGTGTAATCAGTTTATAAATGGACATAAAAGACATTCCTTTAAGTTTCTATATTCTATGTCTATAGCCAGAACCAAATGCTGCTCTGGAGTTATGGTTTGATATCACATGTGGTATGAATATGTAATCCCTCATGTTTCTGCAGCACCCATTAGAAAGGGGTACACTGGGCATGAATAGCTCCCTTGAATATTAAAAGATTAACTACATGTAAGCTATTACTGACTGTAGTAATGCCTGTTTTCAATCTCCTTTTTGTACTACAATTTCCTCTGACTCAGGTCAACCTGGAATTATTCCAGTTTTATCCCCATTTGAGATGAACGAGTACATCTGTTCACTTGTTTAAATGTCCCCCTACTTTGACCTAGCCATTCCTCCTTTGCCTTTTTTTAAACAAATTGAATCATGTGCAAATGCCTGAAGCCAACATAAGCAAGCATTTCTGTATTTTTTATGGAGTTCCACAAAACTAGCAAAATTAGAATTTTGTCCGTTTCTCCTGGAAAGCATAGTCTTAGTCCCCAGTCACAATTTTATTTTTCAGATCATAGCTCTGCTTTTCTGTTCTTCCTGCCTCTGCTTCTTGTTTAATATCTGTTTAAGAGCTATTTCTGTGTTTTCAATACAGATATAAAGACAAGAGGGAAAACCATGCTGGCAGAAAAACATGAGATATTATGACTCCTCTATGTGATATACTTTCTATTTCCAAATGCCAGGTTCCTGTATAGTCCAATATGCTTTCCCTTCACTTGAGCTGACCATTGAATCTATCAATGTAATGATCAAGTGCAAGTCTCTTTCTTTTTGCACTTTTTAATGAAAGATGTCATTCTAAAAGGAAGAAAAGCTTGCATATTTTCCCCTTTTTTCTTTTTAAAGGCATTTATTGTGTGATTCATGTTAAAATTTGTGGGAATGCCCAGTAAAACCAGACAAATTTGAATTTTTTGCTGGTGGCAAATGAGCCTACAAAGCTAGTTCTAGCTTTGCAGAAAGGAGGTTTTAGCGTTTCTCGGCCTGCATCTGCTTTGAGGAATTCACCATCTTCTGTGTCAGTATATAATGATTCCTTAAACATAATAAGGATGGTGAAAGAGGAAGATGTTCTTCATTAGAACAAAAATCTGGTGATAGCATAGAAAAATTACTGTCTGAGATAAAAGCCTGGCAACATGAAAGATCAGATGGGTTACTCATAAGCAATTACTTGAGTCCATATGGTCAGGGTGTATTATCCTATTCCCACTCTTCATGCCAGTGGCATTTTGTTGGTTTCTTTCCTGTTATTAGCCATAAAGAATTGATACTTTACTCTTAGAATTAATATTTTTAGTGTCCTAAATACCTTATTGTGTATTCTCAGTCAGCCCAGTCTCAGTATTTGTGACGGGAATAGGAAGTAAAGGAGCCCAAAGGAGTTTTTGTAAGTGACACAGAATTTTCACTTGGAAGATGAAGCATCCCCCTGCAAATGAGATCTGGGAGTCTATCCTAAAGTCTCCAAATGGGACTTGCACTGCTTTGTCCCCATGGGACATTCAGAGACGTTATGGTAATGGTACTTATTCAGAAGTGTTTAAGCAGTTCAGTCCTGTTAACTCCTGTGTCCTTTAGGCTCCCAAGAGTTATATCACATTTGAAAATGGGACATGGCATTCTGAGTCTCTTAGGCAGAAATCGTCTGTGTCCTTAACTCAGCTGGAGTTTCTGTTCCTAACTCGAATCAGGCAAATGGAAATGGATTTCTTGGCCAGGTGTGCATGTGTATGTGAGTATATATGTGAAAGTCATAACTTTCACACAAAATTAACCTTTTTCTCAGATTTAAAACTTTTCTTTTTACCTTCTTTTAATGGTGTAATAAAGTACTTGAATATGTTGGTTTTGAGGGACCTTGACATTCTTTCATGCTAGTTTGGCTTTGCCAGAGGGAAGCCTCCCTATAGTTTATATGTGAGATACTGAAATATGAAATCCTGAGGCTTTCAGTATGGTTTGAAAAGCTTTTGGAGAGCTTCAGGAACACTTCAATAATTTGTAGTCATAAAAGAAACCATCAGCCACTTAGCTTATGAAATAGAACTTCTCAGTCAATATGTCTTCTCCAAATACATGAGTATTTGTGGAAAAACACTCAACATAGGAGGACTGGAAAGAAAATTTTAGAAAATGGACTTAGGAGGATTCTGTTGTTGAGGACCAACCCAGACCAGATCACACAGATCAGAGACTTTCACAGTTGAAGTTTACAAGTTATGTGCTTTATTGTTTGGTTCTTAAGATTTGAAGGTTTATTGTTACCTCCTTGTGGTTTTCCCCCTCATGGTTCATCACCATGTTGTCTTCTTCCCCTCATACTCTTTTTCCAAGTCTGCCCTAATCCCTGGTTTCCTATTGGTTAGTTTTCCCATCATTGACATGTTGTTCCCCATTTGCTATCTGGTTGCCCAGTTACTCACTCTGCCCCTATCCTTACCCAATCCCATCTGTGTTCCAGAACCTTCCCTCAGAACCCTGTAAATACCTGTGTCATCCCTCAATAAAAGGTGTGCTTTTTGTGCCTTTGTTTCTACCCGGCACAAACTGTGCTCTGGGACATTTTCCCTCGGTCAACAGCTCGTAAAGTATTGCCAATGCCAATAAACTGTGCAGGCTGTCTATTCATGTTGCTTCCCTTAATTTACCCATCAGGAGAGCAAGTTGCATAGACAGGAGAGTTCTGAAGGGACAATACATACACACATGTCTAGTGCATGTTTCCCTGAGTATATGTGCACCCATCTGCTGATTCACAGAAAGCTGCCAGTGACTGGTTAAAAGCTTTTTGTAGGCATTTGTTTGAGTTTGGCTGTATAAATGTAATCTTCATTTCATAATATAGTCTCAGTATTTTCAGTGATTTAAACAACAGAAGGGAAATCTTTTCAGGGCACTAATAAAGCTTTCTAAACTTGTACCATTACAATAAGAAAATATTTCCCATTCCTTTTGCTAAGAGTACTGTGCTGAGTGGACTTCCTGGTCCCCACCAAGCAAGAGCAACAGCTAACTGTGGTCCTGAGACCATGTGAGAAAATATATCTAAGGAACTCTTAGAGAAAGAAATCATACTGGCTTTGGCATTCTTTTCCCCTCCCAAGGCTGCCATAATCCTGTGTGTGTTTTGTGTTTTATGCAAGTGCTATAAAGTTAAGATGATGCTGAAAGCATTCATTTGAGAGCTTGGCCACAGACTTCAGCAGAAGTAAGAGAGACAGTTGCTCAGAACAGAAAATGCATAGAAAATATCTTATTTTGTAAGAAAATGATGCAGAAAATGCAAATTCCTTAATTGCTATTCAGACCGGAGGGAGGAAGAGTATTATTCACACTGTCAGTCAGCTTTAGAATAATTAACACAAACAAAAGTTTGGGGATCAGGAAAAATACATATAGGTCTCTTGTTTTGGAAGGAATTACTCCTGAATGTGCTGATAATCTGACTAATACATTTATGTTACACTTCAGGGGTAAAGGGGATTAGGTGGGAAGAATTAAAGAGATTTGATATGGATACCATATTTGGTAGAACTTCTAATGAGATTACTTAAAAACAAAACAGAACTAAAAGCTGCCTTATGCATCAGCTTGGCTAAGTCCAGAGACTTTAATGAGATCATGTATTCTGTCTCCAGTAGGAGAAATGGTGCCAATTCAGAACTGTGATAATAAAATTCATTGGACTCTGATTAACTCAAGGATTGTAGCAGTACCTAAATTGGCATTTAGAATTTCATATCTCTTAGAGGTCATAAGGAAACACTGTGGAAACAGAACAGGCTGTCAGTTCTGTACCACGGTGGATGCATATTTATTTTCCAATAAACTAAATTTTGTAGATGATGTTTTATTTTCTGATCTCTTAAAAAGGAGATTTTAGGGAGGTTGTTTTTTTTTTTTCCAAATGAACTTGAAGTTGAAGCGATGATCTATCCCTTCTGTTCATATGATTTCAGATGCCTAAAGTCACAGGATACGAGGTGAGTTATTAGATATGCCTTTCCAAAGAGGAAATGGTAAGACAAAAATGACCTGCCTGAAGTTACAGTTTATAGATTAGAAAAAAGCACAAACAATTAAAAGCCAGAGACAGTTACAGCAAATTACTTGCAATCAAGCTGCAGCTAAATGAGCTTCTTGATGAGGAAACCAAATTTATGTTGTTTAGAACCACAAAGAAATGTTCTCAAAACAAACAAAAAAGTTGAAGGTGAGCGAAGTGTTACCCAGTAAGATACAGATGTGTTGATAAGAGAAGTTATGGATACAATTAAAACTCTGGTCTTGGATAAGAGAAAAAGTATTAGTAGTTACAGAGAGCTCTCCTGTCAAATCCACCACTTAAGATGTGTAGATTGGTATGTTTTTTCCCCCTCTCTGTTTTCATATGTGGGTAGCAACCTCAATAATCAGTTTGGACTCAAATCAAGCATAATTTGGCAGTTCAAATCAAAACATACATTCTCAAAAAAATCATGTATTTAACAAAAAGCGTGGGTACTAGGGGCAGGAGTGAATACATTTAGCACTAGAATTAAACATTTTGTTCTCTCCTTCTATAATATTGTGAATTACTTCTTTGTCAGCTCTTTGAAAATATCTTTGTAAAGTTATGTATATTCAGCAAGGAAGACAGAAAGTCACACAAAAGCCCTGAAGACATGTGAAGGCTTCAGCGTGAAGAATCACATTTTTTTCTTTGTATACATTTTACATTCAATGTAGTATTCATCAGTTTCACTGAATGCTAGTCACTGTCCACCTATATTTATCTGAGAGGAGTGACTTTAAAGACTTTGTAATTATGGAAAGGCATCAAGCAAAGCTATCCCTCTTCATCCTTATTGCACTGAAACGGTAGACATAACACAGTAGACAAAAGCAAGGCATAATAAGTCTTCTTATTGGCAGTCAGAAAGTACAAGCATACGTAGAAGTACTCTGCTGAAATTTTCCCTTCCCTTGATTCCTGCTGCCCTTTCATGCAAAAGGTTTTCTGTGAACTGGACCTTTTGGAAATAGGCAGGTAGGGAACAAGAGTGAAAAATCTGTAGTCTTGAGCTACATGAACTGAGATTTCCAAGTGTGAAATTTTGACAAAAAAAAAAGTGACTGATCCTGTCATGTTTAGAACAGTAAAAGAGAATCCCAACCCCCTAAGCTCCAGAATATTTTGTAGCATTAAAGCGTTAATAATACTGTATATACAATCTTCTGCTTGATTGAAAACAATATTTATCATCTAGAAAACTTCCCTAATATTGAAAGAAATAGATTATAAGGTGGACCAGTCAGTCAGTAAAAAATAATTAATACATTTTTCCATTGATATGGCATAAAGTGTAACTTGTCTGTTAAGTTTTGAATTTTGAAAAATCAAGATAGATTTTGTATATATATATATATATATATATATATATATGTATGTAAGCTGAAATAAGAATGGACTTTGGGAGGACTTACTTTGTTACCCGTGCCCCTTCTCAGTTTGTATAATCAAAGTTGTTTCACTACTTAACAAAAAATTTGATTCACACAAAGTAGGTTGATGTTCAGTTTTTAATTGTGGGCTTTATGCTTAGTCACTGGTCTTAATATTGCTTTACAAATGTGAATAGGATTCAGGTCAATACACATAATGTGCACTATTTACTTTCACATTACATGATAACTCATATGCTTAAGGTATGGTAGTTTTATCCCCATTAGCTATACCTTTGTACAAACCTTAATTCTGTCTTTTCGCCTTGATGTAGAGATCAAGGGAAGGAAGATAAGGTTGACAGAGCCTGCTTTTATTTCTTATCAGAATCATAAGGATGACATTACCTGTTGTAAGGAATTGCTGGCGAGGTGTGAAATTAGGAAGGAATCTCAATTTTCATTACTTATAATTTGGGCATTATTTTAAAGTCCCCAGAGATTAAAGGTTTGGATGATTAGACAGGCAACTAATGTGTTAAGTCTAATGACTTGGAACTGCTGAAGGGAAAATTTGGCTTCTAATTTATATACCAACAGTCTTAGAAAATGAAGGTGTCTTTGATTAACAGCTGTAGGAAGATTTAGGAGTCAAGTACTAATTCAGTGGCAGAGGCCTGGCAAAAGGGGGTGAGGGTTTGGTTTGGTCTAAATGAAGAGAACTACCAGTGTCCCTCTGAGAGCACATTTACGTTAGCCCAATTTGTCCTTTGCAATGTTCAGGAAGAAGCCAACTCAGAGGCCTTGAGAAACAGAGCAAGAGAGGAAATGGCTGAATACATCACAATGTCACTCCTACAGCTTTTCCTCCTCCTTTTGTTAGGCCCTCCTTAGTTAGTGCAGCACACTTATCCTCAAGGGACCAAGAGGCAGGCAGGGAGTGAGTATGGGACACCTTCAGAAGCTACAACAATATTAAGACCAGAGACTGAACATATCCAAGTGATTACATGGATGTACCTATTTCAGAAGCTGTTCAGAGATTTTCAGTTGCATTTGATCCTTGACTTTCCTCTAGCTAATATTGAAATAGTCCCACTGAATTATGTTAGATGTAGTCTTTAATAATAATAGCAATCTCATTTCATTGGAATGAACAGGTGGGACAGAAAACTTCAGACAGTTTACCAGTTCTTCTGTTGTAGAGGCAAAGGTTTGCCTTCAGATTAACAGAAGATGTTGTAATGTTGGCATGAAATGGAAAAATTGAGACATTTAAAAGTGCCTTCATTGCAAAGAATAAAAAAATATGGTATGTCAAGCTGAATTTAGATTCCCTGCCTCTTCTCCCCCTCAAATATACAACAGAAGTTCCTTTTCGTTCCAGGGAAAGGACATTCCAGTCTGCACATTCCTGTGCAGACTTTGGCTCTCATTCACAGCCTCTTCCAGTGTTGCCTTGTACTTGGATAAAGAGTTTTATTTTTCCAGTTTACATGCAGGCCCCATTCTATTCAGCAAACTTGATTGTCCAAATGTACGTTCAGTCATACAAAGTTTTGGAACTGTGCAAGAAGCTTGTCTCTTCCTGCAGCCATTTTTCTTCACTTTACAGCTGGAGCTAAGCATGATGGCTACCCTTCAGGGACCACACAATCTTTCTCTCTCTTTTTCCAGGAGGACTGTTTGACCCAGAAGGCAACAACAAAGCCAGGGAAAAGAGACAAATCTTCTGCTTAGACGTGCTCTTAAAAATGCCATCTTACACAATGACTACAAAATGAGCTTAGAGCACCAGGTCAAATACTTAACTCCTCTGTCAACAAATGGCATTGAAAATACTCCCATCTTTCTGCCCTAAGTCATGACTGTGCCTAAAATCTCTCAAGTTAAGAGTCCCATTAAGTTTGTGATGTTTGCACTCTGTATCATCATCTCTAATGTATCTTCAGATGTAAAACAAAGGAAAACCTTGCTGGGTAGAGCTGTTCATATTGACTTAATCATCCCACAACATCACCTTTGTAGTTCTCTGTAGATTCAGGCATTGAAACACATTCCTAACTTCATCTTTCAGTAGTTTCCCACTGCAGGCACCAGAACAGCAGCACATACAAAGAGTTTGCCCATCTGGAATGCAGATAGTATGTATACAAGGTACTGTGGTCAGATATAAAGTCACACTGGAAAAAATGCCTTTGGAATTTTTACTCATGCCCCTTAGGCCACTTCTTGCAGCAGCTGTTGACTAATCTCAGCTGAAGCATCACCCTCCCTTCTTGAAAGGACAAGGTGAAGGCAGGAAAGGAGAAGTCATAGGCTCTGATCTATAACAGAGTCCCTGTTTGGAATACTTTTTTCAACTTCTTTCTTCTGCAGATGATCACCCTCTTCTTTTCTACATCTTTTTCACAGAAGCTACAGCAATAGTGCAACATGCAACCTATGGTGGGCTGTGAGTAAAGCTCAGAAAAATGCTGCATACATCTTGCCAAAGTGTTTCCTGGCTGAATATCTGTTTTACCTCCAATAGGACAGGGTAGGAGGAGAAGGCAGCAACAGGCCAGATTTGATCCCTAGATCTTGATAGGATGTGAAAGAATTGTTATACAACTATATGCAGTGGGGATAAATTTAGTATTCCTACTGAACAACTGGGAATCTACACAGAGGGCAAACCAGGCTTCTTTACTTCTGCTGTATACAGAGGAGCCACATGTTCCTTCAGGTTGATGTAGGCTATGTACCTGTTTGCTTTTGGACTGTCTCATGTTTCAACTGATGAAATGGTGATAGGATGTGGGTCTTCACATATTAAAAAGTGTACATAAAGTTTTCTTTGTGGGTCCATGTTTATTTCCAAAGTGCAAGGTGCTTAAGTTAAAGTTTGATGCACCCTTTATCATGACCACAGAAAAGAAAACATCAAAACCATTCAGTACACATATCAGAAAAAAAAGGTAAAACACAGAACAGGAAGGATGTGCATTATTAAAGGTAATGTTATGCAGCCTGGGACTTCAGGGAGAAGGTGGATTTTGTGTACACTAAGCAACTGATTGATCAAGAAATCTCAGAGGGAAACATTCTGTAAAAAGTTCTTTCAGAAAGTCTACAATATAGTACCATATTAATTTAGTAAGAAGGTGCTTGAATTCTGATCCTACCCAGGGTTATCACAAAAGGTAGTATGATAGGATATCTTTCTTCTTTTGAGTCTTCCCTAAATGTGTGTGTGAGGAGGAAAAGAAAAGGACTTCTCTAGGGATTTGCCTTTTTTATCTCCTCAGTGGGGTTCTGCAGAGTACAAAACCTGATGCACATATTGCTAGAATGCTGAAGAAATGTGTTACCTTAAGCACCTGTTCCTCATTCCTTCAGGTGAGTGGTGAGAAGTCCTATTTCTCAAATGCTGGGGTGTTACTCAAAGGCAACAATACAGTTGGTACACTCACCCTCATCCAATTTATGGCTTGGACTAATCATATATGTATTAAGACTGAATTCTGTCTTTGCCTGAGATTTTATACACTTTTGTGATATGTGCTGCTTGTGTTTCCTGTGGGTTTTTTTTCCTCCTCTTCAAACATTCCCCACAGTTTGGGTGAGAAAAGCATTCTGTCCTGCTAATATTAGTGCTGCTATTCTGGCTTCCTCACAGAGGTGTAAGATCAGCCTTGCAAGCCTTAAATTATGTGTTCTTATCAGCTTTGCTTTATCACAAGACATGACCTTTTCAGAATGTCCAGGATAGAAGAGGTTGGATATTTTGAGCCAATATAGTGTAATGATGAGTACAAAGAGATACAGATGTGAGGCAAATTCTACCTCATGGGCGTACAAACCGTGACAGATGATACTCTGGTTGAAGAACAACTCAATAAGACAATGCTAAAATTCATCTTATGCTATATTTAGCAATGAGGTTTTTATCTGTTTTAGGATGCTCACAGAAAAAGAAAAATGAATCGTTGAAGAACATTAAGAAAGGCTCAGGCAAGAATCAGAACTGAAGAGTGCACATGACACAATAATGTTCTCAAATTAAAGTGGCATATTTAGATCCAAGATAGATCACTCGTCAAGAGAGATTTAGGAATACTACCATTCCAGACATTGAAATAAGTTCCTGAATTATAAGAGAGAGTTTTAGGGTCTAGAAAGAGCCATAGGGAAGCAAGCATATCTGCCGTATGTGACTAGCGAGGTGCTTTTCTCCTTCTCTTGGCAAGTTGTTGACTTGAGACGGAGAGAAGTCTGATATGAAATTTTCTGTAAGGACAATCAAAGCTTATTAAAGTCTGGGTCAAAAGAAAGGCTTAACATTTTGTGCATAAACATGTGTCAGCAGCTAACTGTGACTGTTTCAGCCTTTATTCTACCAGCTCCATTCAGCTACTCCAGGGATTGATTTTGTGCTTGTATAATTCTCCATGTTTCTTACAGTGGAGCACAAGTTGAAATGTAATGTCAAATTTGCACTTTCTTGTATATTAAGGCAGATTCACTATGCAGCTGCTATGAACCTTAAAACAGGTAATGGATTTATCACCATTGTATTAAAGGAAGATCAAAAGAGAGGAGGAGGGTAATTTTTTTAAGTATCTCACCTCGACCTTTTTTTCAAAGCTCCATTATCCATCCTCTGACTTTTCCATGAGTGTTCTTTCCTTGGTTATCCATTATCAACTGGTGCCTTTTGCCTGAAGACAGATTACAATAACTCCATTAGCATTTGCTTCTTAATGGGAGTTCTGGGTGGGAAGTGATGTTAAAGCAAGGCTGTACTAAAGGAGTTGTATTTACTGAACAAAGACTATCAGGATATCAGTTCAGGATACTGCTCTGATCCACACTTTTCATTCTCACCATGCTGCAGCAGTCCCAGGCACTTCAGTAGTTTCACTGCCAGGGAACACTGTAAGAAGGATCAGAGCAGGTCCTGGTGTCTTTGAAGAGCTGGGCTTCAAAATGTAGCTGCTATGTGCAAAGTGACACCTGTCTGGAGTCTGTAGCTGCATTATCACATCCCTGCAAATTTCTCCGATGTTTTTGTCCAGTTAAGCCACCGAGGACTGTTTGTCCTCAGTTTCATTGTGGATGTTGCAGAGCTGCAGTGAGCCAGGGCCACAGGAGAGGCAGAGAACCTCTGTTCTTTGCCAGTCTGGACCAGCTACCTCTGGCCACCCCTGACAGGGTGGGCAAAGTCACATTGGCTGTTTTACAGCCTTAAGATACAGGAGTTGCCATGCTGACAGGTCCTAATCCTGGGTGGGGAAGATACCTTCTTGCTTAATACTAATTTTGGATGAAATCCAAAGCAATTACCATAAAGAATCTATTTGTCACCAGTTTGGGTGGAGAAAGGAAATTTTTGTGTTGGTCCAGATTAAAGAGAGTGAATATCACTGGGATAGTCAGAAAGATTGACTTGAGAGTCTGACATGCTTTTTAAACAATAACTATTAATATGGCTTGGTAGTGACAGAACTGCAAGTGACAAGAGATCCACTCCCCTGGAGAGAATTTGGGGAGAGTGAAAAAGAAAGTGCTATTTCATCTCCAATTTGAAAGAAGGCAGCTCTGTAAAGTTATTTGTAGGCCTTTAGAGTGCTTTGAGCAAGGAAAGAGGACTTTGTTTCTGAGTGGAAACCACAGACATTTAATTACATTACAAAAAATATACACAATAAACAAGTCTATTTTATTTTACTTTATTTTATTTCAGCCAAATATACTGGAGAGCCCTAGAGGGAAAATATATTTTAGTACTTTACAGTTACAATTGCAATTTATGTTAGTCTAGTGTCTTTCATGCGAGAAGTACCATATCATAAAACACTTTACAGTCTGTTTATCAATACAATAAACTGTGAATATTGCTCAATTTACTTTATTAGAACTTGCTGAGAGATACAAAAATAAAACCACCTTGGATTGCTTTTTGGGTTGCTTTTTTTTTTAAAGCAAGTGAAACATTGGAAAGGGTAAGCATAGCTAGATAGAGTTTTGGTTATGAAAGAGTGTAAAAAAAGCTTCAAGTAATAAAGGTTGATGCAATAACAGATTTCTCATCAAAGTCATCCAAGAAATGGCTGGATTGTAAAGTACATCAAAAAATTTTAGTGAATTTTAGACCCAGATAAAGTCATTATGATACCACTATTTTTGCTTGCTTGAATTGTGGGATACTGTTCAAGTTGTTTTCATGGCCAGGGGCTCAGTTCATTAAATATTTTTCTGATACTGCAGAATCTTGCAGTAATGGCTCAACAGGGGTATTCATATGAAAATTTATGACACAAGCAGAAAACAACAAAACAGTTTTCATAGGCGAGAGTTTCCCAAGCACAAATTACTGGTATCAGAATCAGTCACAAATAAATTATGGGCAGTAAGCAGTTTGACACTAGAGCTTAATAAGATACAGACATGGATTTCTTATTTTCTAAAACATTTTAAGTACTTTGAGTATAAATGATAAACTTGCCTCAGAAACTGTTGCCAGTTGCTTTGTATCGCACTCATCCAGCGCAGTTGTGCAATGAACAGCTATTGTACACACACACAGATTTTGCTGTGTAATGAGGCTCTGCACCTGTGTATACTTTTAATGAGCATCTGAAAGGCAGATTTTCCTAGTTGGAGGTGATAAATACAAACATGCATTAATTGCGTCAGAAGGTTATTGAATACTGTCCTGCAATAATATCACTGGCAGTCTGACTTAAAGCTGTTGAAGAGCCTTAAGTGGACCCTTCCATATGTTAACAACTTTTGATTCTTTTTTTTTTTTTGAGCTTAATCTCATTTTACAAGGTTCTGGTTTGAGGTGATTAAAGTTTTTCCCTAAGTTGCTTAGTATTAATATTTCAAGAAATACTTTCAAATTGTCCTCCATCCCATCCTAGTGCAGTTTGTAAGTTTTCAGTCTGCCTTATTCTAAAAATAATTATAGTTATACTTGCTTTGGAATTTTTTACCACAAACCTAAAACTAGCCCAAATTCCAGGCTGTGTCAATTTGTTATAACTTCTAATATTTGATCTTTCGGCATGACTACATGTGTGTCTCTACAATGCTTTTTTTGCCTTGCCTTGCTTTTTACTATTAAAAACACTGGCATTTCAAAACTTTACTCGATATTATATATATGTAATACTCTAGCCTATCATTAAATCAGGAAAGACAAGTGATAACTGAATGATATTCATCGACAAGACTAAATTCAGAAAGGCAAATATCTGTGCAATAACAGGAGATTAAAAAAATTAACTAGTTATGCACTGAAAAAAAAATCTGTTCAGGTGATTCATTGCTGCTAATTTCAGTACAACAAGACGTGTATTCTGTTTCAGTTACCATCAGAAACCCTTAAGGAATGCAAGCAAGTGAGAAATGCAAAACCCACCAAAACTTTAGAATGCAATGTTTACGTTATCCAGTATGAGATTGCCAGGTACAACAGGTACAACAAGGTCAGTTCTGGAGATTGAGAAACTGAAGTTTTGAAACATAGGGTTATTGTTTTTCTAATTGTTTTGGATACCTTTGTGTTATTTAGTAGTTATGTGTTCAGTAAGGACACCTTTTCTCCATAATTTCCAGATAAGATGACATCAGTGCAATGCTGCACAAATAGGAGACTGTGTGAGCTCTATTTGTGTTTCTGTCAGCGTTTAATTGAATTGCCTGTGAGGAATGGTTAGGCCTGGAGCAATTACTATCAAGAGTGGAACTATTACATTATATCTTCCATACCCTCTTTCTTCTGTAGAAAACACTTCTTGTAGGTCTTGTAACTTCACTTGCTCCTAGATATAATCAGCACATGCAAAGTCAAGTCAGGTTGTGGTTGAATAAGCAAAACTATAATTTTACTGATCTCAGTATTTATCGGGGCAGTATGTAAATTCCAGAGCTTCTGATTTCCAGTTTTCAGAGTCAAGTTGATAAAACATCCATGCTTGACAGTACATCATGGGAAATGGAGTTTGGTAGCTGTTCATGTCAGAATGAAAGGTCACAAACATAATTTTTCAATGAATTGACTACAGACACATAGACTCTATTAGAAGAAAGACCTGTATTGTTCTGCTTAGCTTCAATTATGGCCTGGCTGAGGGAAAAGGAAAGTAGGACTTCTCCCTTCACACTGCTAAGTGGCTCTGAATTGCAATCTTTTAACACCTGCTTTTCTCTTTGTTTGTGTATTCAAGGTGCAAATTAGTGGCATCCCACACTCTAGGAGTGCCATGAGTAAAAAAACCCATGTTTATATAATCTATCTTGAAGGTGGTGCAGTATTACTAATTTTAATGTTAGCACATATGAAGGACATAACAGTGTATACCCCTCTAAGAAAAAGTTAGTTCCTTTAGCATTATCTTTGAGACATAACCCTAAAAATGGTAATGGAATAAAATAGCAGATCAGGAATGGGAAGGAATAAATAAGGTACTCAAAGGAAATGATGACAAAAGAAGCAGAACATCAATCAAGCTTTAAATACTGATAAAGAAAAGAAGTATAGCCTATCATCAAAGAAAAACAATTATGGTGTTAAAGAAAAGAGCATCAAAGAAATAAATGAGGGATTAATCCACAGGAAGAAAGAAACCATCATAGCAAGGTGGGAAAACCAAGAACAAAAGATAAGGTATGAGAAGTGGTTTTGTCTTGTTCAAATATAAGTGTGCATGTAGCATTTGGGAATAACAATATTTTGTTCTGAAATTTACATTAAAATGAAATCTTAATCACAATAGAAGGAAAATAAAAGCACGTGTGGAGAGTGGAAATAAAAGGAGCCTAAACCACACAAAGGAGAAGGAAAACATTAATGACAAATTAGGAAGAAAAACATCAGTAAGAGACAGGCTAGGATACTAATGAAGACAGAGTATAATGGCCTGAGTGGGCAGAGAGAAACTGTAGAAGAGTGTCTTATGCTAGAAACATCTATCCCATGGAAAAACAGATAGCACAGATCAGGGTAGTGGATGAAATGGCAAGACAGAGGAAAACATGTCATCAGAAACCTACCAGGGCAGGAAACTGAACACTATTGGCAGTGGTTTGCTGTAAAAAAAGTAAAATAGGCTCTTCTGCATTTATGGCTGACATAACATTTAAATGTCTATTTTAACATGAAGTTAAACGAACTAGCACCTGTAAAGCGATATGTTTACTCACTGATAAAAGTACTTCTCTGATACTTTCCCCCTTGCCTATATTTAAGACTTGTTTGTCTTTCAACCAATAATGCCTCTCAAAAAGAAAAAAACATTCTCATTAATCTGATACTGAACAGGTACCTACACCACTTTCCTACTGCAAGCAAGGGTTGGGACTCGTGTTTAACATTGGAAGTTGTATCCTGAAGACAGTATGCCCTTGTAGTGCTTTCTTTTTCCTCTGTTGGCTTTCTGGTTTAGTTTACACATTTGGAGACTCCTCAGAATATCCTCTAATTGCAAAAAGGAGCCTAAAAATCTCTAAAAGTAAATACTACCAAGTTTTGTAAAATATCATAGTGTTTGTAAGCTTGATTGGAAAAGTTCAGGTTAAGGAAAAGCATTACTTTTGTTTATTGTGTTGGTCACTGACTGGAGCAAGGGGCCCGAGCTCTCCAAAATGTCATTATTTATCCTGTTTACAACACTCTCCAGTTCATCAGAGTTACTTCCAGCAAGAGTGGTTTCAGTAACCTGACAGACTTTTGTGCTGTAGTTGGCTTCCCTTCCTTGTGTGAATCTCTTATTGAGGTGTAGTGCTGTTGGGACATACTGTAAATTGCATTCATTATAAAGCAGAAGAAAGGTCTGGACAATCCTAAAAGCTGATGGAGGTGATGATCACATGGGGAGTTTGCTGTGTCCCTCAGAATATAGGTAGAGGTGGTAGTGGAAGGAGCAAGCTAGGAGGCCAAGTCAGGAAAAATGAGGCTGGAGAAAGAAACTGAACTTCAGATGAGTTTACAAGGGCTAGTGTACACCTGCCAGCTTCCAGTCCAGTCTGGCTTCATGCCACAGATGACAGTGGGCTTCAGTGGATGACTGGGTTTCTTCCATTTACTGTGCCCTCTTTCCACTAGCACTACTATGGCTCCCTGATTAATTACCCAGACACCAGTCTTTCCTTAAGTCTCTGCTTCAGCAGAGCTGTTTCGTTTACACTCCTGTGTTGTCTGCATAAGAGAAAGAGTGGGATTTCGTACCTGAATTTCTTCAAAACATTGTGTAGGCTAAGTCAGTTTTCCCCTATATTTAATGTCTTCTGTCAGTACAGAGTACTAAGAAGGGACAAGTTTGCCTTAAAAGTGGAGAACACATGTGATTATGAAGTGAAAAAGATTATAAATGTCAAAGCTTGCTTTCCTTAAGACTGTACTAGAAGGAGGCTACTTGGTCTAGCAGGAGAATGGTTGGAGTAGAAGAACTGTCGCTTAGGTCAGCTTTTGATTTTTGTGATTGTAAAGAGATGTGTACAATTCAGGTCTGACTCCATTATCATCTTCTTTTCACCTCCAGCTCTAACACAAAGGGATCCCAGGTGGAGGAAAGGTAAATTCAGTCTTCCTACCCTCCAAGTGCTGATGCCCTCTAACCAGGCTAAGGGCATCCCTGTGAATGGATTTTTTCCCTTATAACTAGACTGAGACCCACAGCTCTACTAACAACTGAACACTGGTGGGTTTTTTCCTTTTTTCTTTTTTCTTTCTTTAATCACCATTGATGTGAGCCAGGGTTTGAACTGGCAGGAGTCCCCCTTACCCTCCTTCTGGATTGTGCAAAACCTTTATTTGTTTTTAAACCTGTGTAACTGCTACCAGTAGGAGGCTATTAGGCAAGCAGTAGGTGAAGTGGTGTTGGATGAGGAGTAAAGCTGACTTGGGGAGCATGAATCTAAGCCCATGCCAGACTGATAAAAGGCCACTGAAGAGCATCTGTGTTTGTCATGGATCTGCAGACACACTCCTCTGTCCCCTTGACTCTGCAGAGAATACTCTGGTACTGCACTCAGTCTCTGGGAGATGGATATTCCCACTTCAGAAACCACAAAATAATATTTTGTATTTTATATGATACAGCTAGAAATATGTATATGCACTAGGATAGGAATATCTGCCCACTCTGGCAAGGAAATGATATTTGTATGTTGTCATATCAAATGTATGAGAGGTCCCTGGCAAAAAGTGTGAAGGAAGTGGAAGCCATTCAAAGATCAGCCTGTTCTGAGACACCTTTTGGAACAAGTTACAGCTCTCTACTCCCACAGAGAAAATGCAAGATGGAGAGCATAGGAAAATTAAATCCCTGTAGATCGAGGTGTTTCCTCTTCAGGCTAGTTTGAAGGATGATGCTTGAATCGGGCTCATGTGACCCCAGGAGTTATCTGGTATAAAGAAGGGAAAAGGATTTAATTAATGAGAACAGATAATCTTTGTTCTAATGCCTTTAATGCTAGCACTTTCTCTACAGCTGCTTTACACATAATAACAGCTTAGCTTTCATTACAGATATATATTTTTTTAAAAAGGCAGTATTCTCCTGTCACCACATAAGCAGCACTGCTTTCATTCATTTAAAGTAATTGTTTCTCTGTGGCTACAGGGTATTGCATCCTATGTCATTCCATATAATAGTCTTCTAGGAATATATATTTTTTGCCTTTATTATTGAGACTGCTTCAGTTGGCAAGTGCCCATGGAATGGAATTGCAAATGATGCATGCAGAAAGCTGGCAATAAGCTATGTTTCTTCTGTTGATATGCTATGCTGACCCTTAGGAATGAGACTTAATATATAGTATAATCTTAGGTGTCTTTGGAGAAGGTAGAATATCTGAAGGAAAAAGTGGGCTATAGTGGTTCCTTCAGAGACCCGAAATCATTCAATGACTCACTCACACACACTGTTAATTGTGTTTGACACAGAGGACTGATGCTTCAGCATATTGGTGATGGAGAACATAATGTTTTTCTGTCTTGGATACTGGGTTTGCTTAATTACCACTGATACCAGCCAGTGATTGCATCAAAGTGTAGGCTTTGCTTAAAGAGGATTTGTGACTGAAGGCCAAATCTGTTCTTGAAAATGTGAGCTGTTTAGTAGTGTCAGATGGGAGATATGATTTGTGATAGCATTTCTATACCTTAAAAGGTCCAAGGGCAGATATGGTGAAAATGTGATTTTGATGATAAAACTTATTTTGGCTGAAACAGTTTAGAGGTTAAGCTATATCAACAGTAAGGGTGCTTTCCTTTTCACACTACAGTACTGGCTTAAGAGAACTTTTACCCAACACTTACGGGTGGCTCAAGGTCTGAGTCCTGGAGGCAGAGTTATCTTTGCTGTCCAGTAGACACTTCCTTCAGTGTGGGATGTACATAACTGTGTGTGAGGTTGTCCGTAGTGCACCTCTGCATGGATAAACTGAGGAATTTAATTTTCTCACCTGTCACTATCCTGTCATGAAAGCTGAATTTGCTTTGAGAAAAGTCAGGTATAACCTCTGCATGCCACAAGGAAGGAATCAACAGGTTATGTTAGGATATCTGTCTGTGGAGGAGTAAAGTGCAGAATGTCTTCTCTTGGGCCTGGTTGTCTTATGTTCTTTTTTGCCAGGAATTCTTTGGGATTTCTGGTAAATACTACCTCCTGCTACCAGGCTTGGAGATGAATAACAGCTGAAGTATTAAACAAGGATTTTTTTATTAAACAGTTTACTTTGAATTCTTAATGTAATGGCATAAAATGTTACACCTTTGTATTTCAAAAAGCCTCCTACTTGCCACAGATTTGCTGCTGGGACAGCACCACTGAAGGGCTTGTGCGAAATTCTCCCTGCCACTCCAGTGCTACTTCATTGGCAGCACAGAGCAAGCCCCGAAGGATAACTTGCAAAATGAGTTCTCCCACACTGTAGAGGGCAAGAGGGATACCCAGCTGGTATACTAGAGAAGCAGGAGATTAATTTTATTTCAAATTTGCTCGATGTTGGAGATGGCACCTGCAT
>VWZD01000638.1:0-17907 GCA_013396695.1 Sakesphorus luctuosus
CAATAGAGGCTTTTTTATTTTTGACAGAGATAGTAGTTTGTACATAGAGAAGTTACAGGTAGGCAAGAAGAAGAAAAATGTTTTCCTTCTTCACAGATAGGTAACAAAGCTGCCATCCATCTGATTCTTCATTTTGGTTTTACTGTCTTGCAAGGGTTACAGGTGCTGGACCTGTATTTCCAACCTTCCCTTGTAGGTCCAGAGAAGGACAGCTTGAAAAAGAACTTTATTTTGTGTTCCTACAGTGCTGCTGAATCCTGTGAAAGGTTTCCAAGTAGTATGTCAAATCCATTATGATTGTATCAATTTTTTGTAGGCTTCATAGTAGGAAACAGAATTAGACTCAATGTTATATATATCTTGTGTGAGTGTTTACAGAAACAGAAAGACAGAGAGAAATGAAAGCAGTTGTCAAAAATAATACAATCCCATGAAGCTGCTACATGCATAACCTGCTCAGAAAGACACTAAAAGTATAAAATGTTAATTATCAGTAGGAGTGCAGTTAAAAAGGTGTGACACTTTGACCCATCCCTGAGACTACAGGTCGTTCCTTTGTCATTCAATGCTTCTTTAATTGCTCTTGTTATTAGCTGATAGTGCCTGTGTTCAGATGTTCATTCTAGTCAGATGAAATGCTTTACTTAGGTTTTAAACTTAGAAAAGAAAGAGAGGGCAACAAAAAAAGAGATGCAAAATTAATCACAAAGGATGCCATGGAGCAGGGTCATTAACCTTTTAGAAACTAGAACCTTTGGAAGTCGTTTAGCTGGGATATTAAAACAAACACAGCCTCCTCTTGACCTTTAGTGAAAAGAGAATCTCAAAGTTTCCTTCCACCTTACTTCTTGGAATGCTGTGTGGTAAAAGAGGCAGCCTGGTTTCTTATCTGCCAACAACTAAATGACCAGCAGTGAAACAATGTAACCACAATTGAGTTTTGACAGGTTAAAATTCATCGTGGAAACTGATCTGGGGTTTTTTTGGTTTTGTTTGTTTAAGGATAAAACAGCTGGTTATTGAGTTGCTGGAGTGAAAAAGCTCATCTTCAGGATTCTAAAAGGCTGCTTCAGTACTTTGTTGGCTTCTTTGCTTTTCTAGTTGTTCTCTGACAGCTTCAAAGGACATTGTCCTGAAAAGAAAAAAGAAAAAGGTGATTTTACTCTCAAGTAGCAATTATCTTCCCCAAACCTCAGATGGCATTGACACAGCTCATTAACATATCATGCCTACCAGTTTCACTCTTTCACCCTACTTCTTCTCTCCCTGAAGAGCTTTTTGCTCAGCACAGCTATGTACAGTACTTGCCAGCTCACTGTGGGTCCTTCACACCACAAATGCTGCGAGAACACATTTGGTGTCTGTGTTCATGAAGCTTTGCACATGTGCCTTTTCTTTCTGTACCAATTGCTTGGATATGGAAGATTTGAAACTCCATCGCAGCAGATTTTGGATAGCAAGGATGGGAAACCCTCCCTTCAACACCCCTCTACAGTTTCCTGACGTGTTGTACTTAATAAAGAGTAGTAATTAACCATAACCAACTTTGTAACTATTACCATGACATTGTTAATGAGACTGTAACTTTAGCTATCACTTTGAGAACAGAATTGATAAAATAACAGAAAATAATAAAAATAAGGTGAAAAATGTAGGGGTAGTGACCATCACAATATTTATTATTAAATTACCAATTTCCAGTAAAACTTAATTTTGAAGCAAATTGTCGATGAACTGAAATTTCAGTTCATGGCATTGGCTTTTGAATTAGTTTGCAACTGTAGGTAACATTTTGAAAGCAAATTTCTCCATTTTTAAGATATTTAGCTTTCACATTGGAAGCTTATCTGTTTAGATTTTGGCCTTAATTGCTCTGTTCTCTTTTTGGGCTAGGTCAGCTACTCATGCTAAAAGAAGTAAAATTCCTACGATTTTTAACTGAACTAGATAGATATCTAAGAAAGAGTAACACATGAGGGTTAGATTTGGGATTCAATTTTTGTGCCTTTTTTTTTCTTTTCCCTTAAGCCTCCTTTCTCACTACTTTATCAAGTTTTGGTAACGATAAGCACTGTATCAGAGTAAAAGCTTCCCTACAGAGGAAGTATATAGGGGTTGTTTTCCAAAATCACAGCTATTTTAGCATTGACCTCAGTAACATTCCATCTGAGTTTCCATTAAGGGTCTGCTCTCCCTGAACAAAAAAGTTTTGTCTTTTAAATTTTTGTTTAATAGCTTTCAGAAGTAGAATTAAAGAAGGAATCTTAGTGAGATATGTCAGGAAAGAGAAATAACAAAGATCTGTGCCTAACAGTGGTATTCTGGGCCTTTTTCTAATGCAGACAGGTCCAACGTCTAGCAATGGGGAATGCAGAGGCATAACAGACGAGTTCTGATTTTGAAAGTACATAGCACCAAGGAATATCAGAATTATTTACTGTGACTACTTCAGTTTTATTTCACCTCGAGGCCTACTTTCAGATGCCCAGTCTTGCTGTTCCTTTTCCTGAACTCTTTCTCTTTCAGGATTTCAGATTACAAGTTACTATGTGTGGGTCTGCTTATTTCTCTGCATTCTCCCTGCTAGGGGTACAGTAAGAAATTCAACTTCCAAGTTTAGCTATGCCAAATGTATTTCTGACACTGATTCACTGTAATTTTTTTAAAACCTAATTTGACATTGTCTGTGTTCCCAAAGAAAAGAAAAATCACTGACATTTAGAAATTGTTCCCTGTTACACAATAATGTTCTTTCTCATCAGAGAAAATAAACAAGACATAAAATGTCAAACAGATCTTTCAAAATGCCACTCAGAATTTTCATTTCAATTTTACTTATTCTTATCTTGAAACTAAATATTAACCCCACTGAAGTCAGAACTGAACTCCCTTTCTATCGGATCTGTCACAAAACAGTGTGTGGGTGGCTTATGCCTCTTAATGTCTTTTCTAAATATCTGTCTCACCAAGTGCTGTTATCCTGTCACAGAGGCTGAGACTGACCGCAGTTAACTAAGCACTTATATTCAGAGAAAAGGATTTAAAAGCTCCTGTAATGTCTTCATCACAATACACAATCTGCAGTATTGTGCTCAGAAATAAAACTTGGGGTTTTTCAATTTTAAAAACTTGAAATGAAACATTAAACGTAAACCCAAGAAGTCAGATTTAGTATCTGCAAATGTTCAGTAATAGTACTTCAATGAAAAATAAAATCCAATGTCTTCACTTATGTAGCTTTTCATTTGAGTCTATAAGGATTGACAAAAAGCATCTTTGCGCATAGCTGGTTATTTTGTTTAGCTAGCAAAAGCACTAGCTGAAAACTGAAGCCAATCAAAATCTAGCAGTAAGACATTTTCTTTAAATTAGAGGAGCAACAACATTGCAACAATTTTGCTCAAAGACTTTTTTCTCCTTTGAAGCCTTGCTGAATAGGCAGTAAATCCAGGCTTGTCTGTTTTTTCCAAGTGTAACTGCTGGTTTAGTAAAAACTATTGTTTCTTCCCAAAAGCCCTGCTTCCTTTTGGTCAATATTCAAACACCTTTCTTACATATACACTTTGTTTCATCCAAAAAATGACAGCTTCCTTTCGTATAAACTGTTGAGCAAAATTCCATCAACTTGGTAAGTATTATCAAACCACAGCTGTAAATGTCCCTCTGAGCTTGATTTCAGTTAGTTATATGTGTAAAAACAACAACAACAACAACAAAAATTAAAATATTGAAAAATTAGCCCAGAAAATCTTGATAGCAAAAAAACCAAGTGTGGGGGAATCTATGTGAGCAATTAATTTCCTAGTATGTCATAAAACAGTTGTATGGAGGTGGTTTTATTCCGAAAGTAGCTTTCATAGTAAGAATTGTTGTATGCCAGACAGCTAATGGCCTGCCTCTCCATTTTTTTTGTGAAATAGGTCTATAAAGTCTAAGAAAGTGAGTCCAGATTTCCAAAAAATATTTAATGTGCTCCTTATATTTCTGAAATTTAAATTTTCTATATTAAAATCCAAGTGTTAGAAATTTGAAAAGAGTAGAAGGCAGAAAACTTCTATGAGGTGTCGTCATGTCCTTCAAAGGTTACGTATTTGTACGACAAGAACTAGAGATGAAAGTTAGCTCAAAATCTCCTTGTATTCTACTGTAGTTTTCAAACATGTCACTTTCTAAATTGGGAAGAACGACCATTTAAAATTTAAATTCAGGTTTTCAAATGTGTCTCACAACTGCAGATGAAAACTACCAATAACCTATGAGATATCTTCTATTGTCCCAGAAATGGAAGTCTTAAAGTTGATAACATTGCCATACTAATAAACTGGAATTTAAGGTCTAGGATCTGCTGTTCCAAAGCTGCTCCTCAGGGGAGGGCTTACAGACCCCTAAAGCAGCTGAAACAACATATCAGCTGTAGTTATGTTGAACTCTTGCATATCCAAATGGCAGGGAAGACGTCATATTATCAGCTGCCAAGCAACTCAGGAGACCTTGAAGACAGCGGGGGAGGATATATCATTGCCTCTGCATTCAACAGCATCAACAGTGTCCATCACTAGAAAAAAAAAGGGCAAATGGGATTTAACCTGCAAACACAAAGAATTATTCCCAATTCAATATGTAGCTAAGGCCAGCAGAATTGGGAGTAAAAGAGAAAACTCTAATGAACTAGATTTTCTAGCACAGTTTCCAGAGTTTAAATTGTACCCCAAAATGCTGAGCTAGCAATAAATGGAGCTATTGTTTGAGTCCTAATTTGAACATAAGTTCTAATACTATTCGATAATGACTTGTGGCCCCCCCAAACTATAGCCATTACAGCATTTGCTTTCTTCCACAGTTTTGGCAGGCCTGTATGGTGAGTCTTTCAGCGGACTTATTATTAATAATATTAGATCAGGACAAGTCACAGAGTAAATATCAAAACTAGAGTGAGGTTTGCACTTAAAATTATGGTTTGTTCAGCCAACACTGTCTTCATTCTGATAAACCTCTGAAATCAGGATGGGATGTGCTGACAGCCTCTAACTGGGTGTTTTCAAGGCATTGACCGTAAAAATGGAGACAGAACTGGTTTTAAGAACAGATGTGGACACACAACTGTATGAAAAAGTCAGTTAATCTTTATGCAATAGACAGATCACGAAAACGCCTTTCATATGTAGTGAAAGGTAAGCAGTGATTCAGTACTTGCTCCTCAATGAGCCACCGAGATTGTATTTAGTATTGAGGGTACTACTACATTTAGTCTTGGGAGTAAAAAAGATAGAATAGGTTTATTGCAAAACTAGCAAGGGTTTAATTCGGAGCCTCTGTTTGAGGTAGCAAAGGCTTTATTGTGGGATATATTTTACCTGTGACAGTAGGTTACTATTATGACGAATAGGTTATGTTAGAAACACCATTCATTTTGGGGACAGACTTCAGTTTACTGCTGTGTTCTGCAAACGCCACAAGATTAATCTGGATATTCAAGTCACAAAGAATAGTTTAATATTTAGAGGCTATGGATAGGGTCACAACTGGACTAGATTAGGTGTAGAGATCTAGTCATCAGCAGAAGGAGGTTTTGCTACATTTCCAAATTCTGTGAGGCCTATGAGAATACTGAAAGATAATTACTCCAAGTCAAAAAATCAAAAATTTATGAGTCACCACATTACCACTCAGTATAGAGGTAAAATTAGGCCTAGGACCATTTGTGATTGAAGAGCTCAGATTAATGTCCTCACGGTGCAAGATATATGAGTGAATGTATCCCACCATAATATGTCACACTACTCTTTCTTAGATTTCTTTCTGGCACATATATGATAATATTTTTCCTCCAAAAAATTGTAAATAAAGCACAGAAAAGAAGAAAAAACACCCTTACACCTATATCTGTGCAATCTATAGTAAATCAACTACACTAGAGTTGAAAGGAAAAAGAGTCTCTCAGAACAGGGAAAAGGAAGTCAGAAAATATTGATTCAATGTATGTTAAATATGTCTCACAGCTTTATTACTGAGTTCATTTAACACATGTTTCTGAACTCACTCAACTCAGCCTTCTTCATAGCTTTGCAATTTGGTTTTCCAAATTTTGTGTTTGACACTTTATGTAAGATAGGAATCACCCTTACAGTAATACCAGTGTAAGCTGGGCATAGAAGCATTGAGTAAAGCAGTATTCTGGATACCTACTGATGTCTTTAAGATCAAGTAAGTCCCAGTCTCTTGGACAGACTTATAAGAAAGACTGAGCTGAAAATAAACTTGTGTACATGTAACTGTGTGCTCTTCTGAATACATTCTTCCTAAAACTTGCGTGTTATGACAGTTCCATTCAACAAATGTTTTCCAGTGACATCACTGGTAATAAAGACCAGTACAACTGTAGATATTTTCTTCTCTTTTTGGAAATTGTTTGCCTTTTTATTTGCATCTAGGTATATTATGATTTCAAGATAGAAAATGAGACCCTGAACATTATGTTACCCTGTTAAAAGATTTGAATGTTTAAATAGGAGCTACCCACTTGTCTATCACTTTCCAAATCTAAAATAGCCTCTTAGTATGTGCTTGAGACTTAGTGTTGTTTACATATATTTAGAATTGTGGTTCTCAATTGAAATTTTCATGAACTTTACCAGTATTGTTTGTCAAAAAAGCCACTTAAATCCATTAGAGGCTCACTATTGTTATTTTCTTTCTAAAAACTACTTTTTCATTTAAATTGATGAAAATACCAATATTTTAAATGTCTAGGCACACAACATAAGTGATGTCTAGTCAAGGCAAATAGCTTGAATTTAACCAATGGGAGGAAATATAATTGTCAAAGTGTTTCAAAAATTCCAATGTCTAATATATTTCCAGGAATGGGCTTTGTAGGACAGCATAAAGATTAAGGTAATGAAGGTTTCAATTCACAACATAAACTGTTTGAAAATAACACTCTATAGAATGTGTTGGCAAGTGTAAATAATCACATACGAGATTAAGAGCCAAGTATGTGGCTCTGTGCCACGGTGCCTCAGTGCCTCTGCTCCATCCTAGAAGAGGCACTGATGCCAAGGAGCACAGCATTAGCTACAGTTCTGCATGTGCTAGCTAACACTATAGAAGAGCATATCACAGTATATTATTTTTTCAAGCTTGTCCTTCCTCAGTGTCCATTACAATTTAACTGTGTATAAGCCATAATTTTGTAAATTTCCATTTTTATGATTATATTGCTGTAAATTGAAGTGAAGAAGGCCTAGTAAAATTTTTACACTTTACTCGTAGAATGTCCAAAACCCCACTGAAAATCTTTCTAGAGCCTGGGATATACATTTGGTTCTTTTGTTTTGTTTATGTTGTCTGAACCCACAAAAACTGGTTGTGAATAGTTTACTTAGTGTATTGTGTGATTCCATTACTGATTTACTGCAGGTTAGGCTCTGAATAGGACTTAATAAATTTAAATAATTATTAACTCTTTTAAGGGTCGTATTTTTCATATGGGATTATTATTGGGGAAAAAAAAGGAAGTCTTTGCCATTTGACATTCAAATATTGATTACCCTTATTACATGAATCCAAACTCATCCTGCATGCAGCATTTTTTAATTTTTTTGAATAGAGATATAACATTTTTTAGAGTGAGATGACATAATTCTTAGGTTCTAAAGGATTCAAAATGTTTTTTTAAGAACCTCGGTCTGCTTCTGTCTCATGCACTCATACATGTTACTAAGATATTATAAATGTATTAGTTTTGTTGAGAGGCAGCAATTGCAGGGTCAGAGGCAGGTCTGCTTTTGAAGATGGGCCAGATCTTTCTCTGTGATCCCTAGGTCTTCACAAAAAAATATAGAAGAATATGCACTTATTTTTTTGCTGCAATTTTTACTATGAAGGAATAGCAAAGACAACTTGAAAAACAAGTTGCAAAGAAGACATATGCCCTTTCATAATAAAATTATTTCTGAAAAAAGTATGTCTATTTGAAAAAAAAAAAGAAAAAAGAAAAAAAGCACTTTGTACACTTCATGGGTGAGCCCTAGAATCTTCTTAGTGATTAAAAAATGTTATACTTCTTTTTATTCCTGTGCATACAGTTAGCACTGGTGATCACTCTTAGCTTTTAATACAGTGAAAGGCCTACTTGGCTTCTTCAGCTCGTGTTTGCATGCTGTTGTGTCCCAAGTTATTCCTCACATCCCTAAGGTGAAGAATATTAAATTATATCCTTGCTAAGACAAAATGTAAATAAGAACATTTATTCATACAAAATAGAATAGGTGATAGAGTAAAAAAATTTATAAAGACACAGATGAATAAAGAAAAAAATTCCACATTTAATTTGAGCATGTCAAGATTCCCTAATAAAAAGATATCTCTCTCACACACAATTGATGTGATACCTTCTTCTTACAAGATGGCAGTCACAATTTCATGCTTCATGCTGCATTTCTGTTTGGAAACTCTGATAAAAGCACCCATCCATGAGAAAGAATGTTCTTTCTCTCACGGAACACATTTCAAGACTGGGCTCCCAGGGACTGCCCTCAGATATTCATCCTGGATGAGTTCATTAACTCATTCATTCTGTTTTCCTTTCATTTCTTCTGGGGAGTTCAGGCAGTTTCCATGTCTTATCCCCAAGTTAATTTTATCCAATTTCATCCAGGAGTTCCTCTGGCTGCACTTCTTAATTAAAATAAGTATTGGTCTTTTTCAGATATACAAATGACACTCTCTAGACTTGATAAGATTTTCTGTGGTTTACCAAACAATCCACTTACCCAACAAAGGTTAAAACTCTTCTTGACAGAGTCCTGAATGCATCTCCTGTTCCATGAGTGTAGTTAAGGTAAATTTAGAACTTTAGCTAGCTGAGGTCAAGGTCAGCTCTTTCTATAAGGACTGCTGGTAAGTGAGCTAGAAACAAGGGTCTTAATCTCCTTTTTCCCCAGGAGCTGTGTTTAGTCAGAGGCTTTCTGGCTTGGTCCTGAGCTGCACCACAGCTGTGATAGCCACATCTGAATCTGGCACTCTGCCTCCCTAACCCAGACCTGGACATGAGTTCTGGTGTGACCTTGACTCATCACAACATAATTGCTGAATTATCACTGCCTGAGACTAGCTCTGATACCTGTTTCCAGACCTGATTCTGATCCTGATTTTCTTTGTTCAACATGCTGACACCTTGAAGGCGAGTGCACTACTCCAGCTGCCTTGCTGCCATCCTCTCTGTCAGGTTCCCTTCCTTTGGGGCACAGCCTTCCCTTGGGACTCTGTGCCATGTCTCTCCCTTCAGTGGCTCAATGGCATGTTTTGCTGTGAATTATATTTGAACCTTTTAGTCCACATGAACCTGTGAAATATTACATTTGAGAGAAACTGCAGAAGCAAATAGTTAAACACTACTTTTTGCCTAAGACCAGACTTTGGCTTTCCCTCTGTGGATTCAGTGTGTTTGAATGACTGGTTCTCAATACTTTTCCTATAGCAACAAACATTGCTGCATTCTCCATCACATCCTCTAAGCAACAATTGGGGTTTAGTCCCAAAATGTCTGTGCGTTTGGACCTCAGTTTCTTCATCAAGGAAGCTTTACTGCCTGTAAAATGCAAGTGCCAGACAAATACAGAGATAAGTATGTCCCTGTACCTTTTGCAGTGAGAATATACACTATTCCTTGTAGTACAGTTACTGGTAATAAGTTTATACCAGCTTACCATATCTGAACATTTTGAACAGACATAAGAGAGATGTTACAGGCCATGTTCACAAAAAGATGTTAGTCTAGATTCGCATCTAACCTCAGAGATGTACATAATGCTATTCATGTTAGCCTGAGGACAGCATAGCTCAGGAGCAGAGTGAAGTACAATGACACAGTGGGGAATAGCATAGATTAAAATAGCAAATGAGGGAAGAATTTTCAAAAATTATGGAACTAGCAAAATACATAAAAATAAGAATGCGAGAAAGTCAAAGGAGAAGTAAGCCATTTTCATAAACGAAAATGACACTAACCCAGAAGAACCTGGTAATCATTACCACCAATATCTGGAAGAGCTGCAAGGGGACAGTTTAATAATTTATTATTACAAAGCACAGTTCAGCTTCTTAGTCTTCTCTGCAGTGAGTGCTAATGTGCTTCATCAAGTTCAAGGATGAAGAATATGGTTGTAATTTCAGATTTTATATCAATTCTTCTAGTAAGATCTCTCCATTTATAAAATCGAATAAGAAAATACTTAAAATAATTCTGCTTTTGGCTATCTGTGCACACTTAAGAGTCAGTAAAGTGAAATTTTAAAAATACACATACATAAGAAGGCTAAATATGTAGAGATAGTATTATATCCTAACTTATAATAGCTACATCATATTTCCTAATAATTGCTACAGAAAAATCTGTATTTTCCCACCATTTATTCCTTCTAACATTTTAACAATAATTCCTAAAATTGCTCTGTCCTACTTTTTTCCCCAAAGCAGCTTTACAGAGGTGAGGGCAAGATCAGTGCTTCTATTCCAGCTCTGATATGTGCACTAAAATACATGCCTGTAAATGAGTGCATAAATCTACTTCGTGGGTCATAGCCATTCTCCTTATTCAGATTTCAAACAAGTCACTGATGAATCAGATAAGCACTGATTTTCTACTCTGACTTCCAGCCAAAGACTAGGATTTCATGCTGCAAACCACTTCATGGATTCCTACATATATCTATGAGCATTTCTTAGAGGAATTCTTTCTGGTTTCGGTAGTTTTTCAAATTAAATGTATGCTGAAGAGATTTGGAAGGCTCAGCTGTACAGGCAGCTAAAATTTCTTTGTACCAGAAAAGAAGCATTTATGTTTTGGTAATTCCTACTTCAATGACTCTGATGGAAATTCAGCTTCAAGATTCTCAAGAAAATGTTAATTTTAAGGAATCATATTTTTTTGTTCACATAAGCTGAGCAGAAATTATTTTTCTATGTATATGTATATGATTTTCAGGGCTTTTTTGTTTTGTTTTTGGTTTTGTTTTGGTTTTGGTTTGTTTTTGTTTTTGTTTTACTTAAATGCTGATTTATCAATCTCCCATGCTCAGGAAGGTCAATAAATTACTAGGGACAATTTGTGCTAGAGGTCCCTAGGGGATCCTCTTGGCAAAGAGCAACTCCTCATGGAGAAGACATTAGAACTGCCTACCTGTGTGCAACATATCTGTCACTTTTGATGATTGGGGATCAGAAAAGGACATCATGCCAGCCATATATATTACTGGCATGATGTCCAGTAATATGTATACTGTGTGCATCTTCATATTTTCTGGCATGCATTCAGGACACTGCAATTCCTTTCCTGGAGGAGCTGGCAGCTCTACCTCTGCTGCCAGACTGGGGAGAGCCCAAGCATGGGAAGGACTTGGCCTTAGGCCTCAATATCCTCAGATCTTTGCAGACAATTCAAAAGGAAATAACCTGGATATTTCTTATCTACACAACATAGGGGGGAAGCTGAAGTTAAGTGTGATTCAAATATCTTCCTCTCTCAAGCAACCTGCAGTACCATTTAAAATCTGATTTAGAATGACAGATTCCTTTTGTCTTCCAAAAGGTGAAGAAAAATGGTGAAAAAAGATGTGTATATTCTGATCATAAGAACCAGGACATAAACTATATCTATTTTTTTTCCAGATGGTCCTTCAAAACAATCTTAAATTTGAAAAAATCTGAAATAGTAGAAATAGTTCTTTGAAGACTAATTTTATATATGCCTTACAAAAATATAGGATTGAAGATAAATAAAAATAACTCACTGCAATACAGTATAAAATCTGACACTTCAAAACAGTAGTTCTTTTATCCCTGGGGAGATAAACAGAGCAGTTGAAAACTATATTAGGGATATTTTATGGTATAGTCTTAACATCTAGGAAGAAAGTTTGGCTGTCTGCCACCAGCTTCTGAATTAGACAAGCAACTTACAGCAAGAAAACTCATGCTTATTTGGCAGCCCTTTAGGGATGTTCTTCTTCAATATTTTAGCTTGCAATCAGTTTTCTTCAAGATTTTAATAAAGCCAGACATAATTTTTTAACTTTTGAGCAGAAAACAAAATTGATATGTGGTTTCTTTTCAGTTTAGACTAGTTTCCTATTTTCTACCTACCTGTTCTTGTCTATCTGATCCTACCTTTCAGATTCTGAGCATGTAAGTGAATTCCAAACACATTTCAGCCTGAATTCCTACAGGTTTCATGAAAATTGCCATATGCTGACTGGATGAGAGATGCACAAAATATCTTCTTTGAGATAAAGAATTCAGCATGATTGTACTGTATTACTATTATTGATATTATTATTGTTGTTGTATTTGCTGTTGAAAATACATGAGCATATGCAAAAAAGATATCAATGGTGCAGTAATTGAAAATATTCAAGTTTCTTTAGATGAATGCAAATAGAAAGCACAGAATCAAAGATTCAAAGTTACCATTTCTCATGGACTTGTATCTTTGTAAATTATCTTGGAATAATATTTTCAGGTTTTTCCATATCAGTTTATATGAATGCATGAATTGCACGATGACATTTATAAATCAATACAGAAGCAAGCAGGTAAAGTGGAGATTAAGTCTGCCTTTCAGTTACACAACTGGTGTCTCAGCAGAATAGAAAAATTAAAAAACTTTAAACTGGCTGGATCAAGTACTGCAACTTGTGTAGACACACATGACCACAGAATACACTGCAGGTTAACTTGCTCCACAGTATGCCACTGTAACTTAGGAGTAGTTACAGAAAATGAATGCCTGTAAGTTTTTTTTTATTATTTTAACAGGTTGATCAAATATGTCTGCCATGATCCATGAAGCATTTAGTTAGAGCCTTTGAAATGGCTACTCTTCAAATAAAATTTACAAGTGGGCCAGCTCAGACCTTTTATTCTCATTCTCTAGCATAAAGATTTAACCAGTTATGACAAAAAAACACAAACACTGTTAATAATTTGCTGTTCCATATTGCAAATGAAACATATGAGATAAGATTAAATGAATGCTTCCACTATGTTAGCATTCTTGTATGACAGAGAGATTGATTACTGTTGATACTATAATTACTGAAGCAGGGGAGGAACTTCATTATATGATATGCCTTTGTTGTACAAATACTAAACACCACACAATATGGTGAAATGGGTGACTGGAACAGTGTTCAGTTACTTAAAAAATCTTCATAGTTTATCTTTTTTCTTTTGATCTTTCTATCCTTTTCTCCTTTTGTGTGCATGCTGGATTGCTATCTACTTTATCCATAGCCATGTGGGTTTTTATCAGGTTTACTGCTATAGCAAGGACAGAGCTGAGTGGCTGAGTGGGCTGCAGCATAATTGCAGATGGGATGCACACTGTGAAAAAGCCGATGTTTTAAATGTCAAGTCAATTTTTAAGGGGAAAATGGCCCAGAAAAAAATAGAGTTCTATGATTTAAAGGCACTATTTTTAAATAGCTGATTGCTGGTAACTGAAATAATGTTCAAACTTCAAGCAATTATGTAGCAATCCTATGATTTTGAAATCCAAATTGGTACCTTGTAAGGGACAGTCAACTTTTCTTTTCTTTTTAATATTGCCAGATGACTGGGTTTAGAAACTATGAAAAATATTTCAGTAAACAATAATTTTAATTGAATAACCCCCTTTTAAAAAGATTTATTTACTTTCTTCATACTTACATACTAATTTTAATTACTTGATTCTACTAAGTTGAACTCTAAACAGCTGAAAAAAGGGGAATTTCATAACACAGATTTAATTCTTCCCTCCTGTAGGTCTCTTGATTTCCACTGCATTATTTTTCCAAACTGAATCATAACTCATACACTAACTTTGTTTGTATCTCTCTATCAGCTTTTTAAAGATCTTTTTATCTATATCTTATCTACCATGTAAACTGTATTTCATACTAAATCATTGATTTGTAGAGTTTTTTGAAAAACTTTTTAAAAACTACTACTATAACATCAAAACACTTCCTAGATATGTACAAATGCATTTCCACAATGACTCTGTAGTTAGGTGGCACTAGTTTTCCATTTCTTGTGTTCATAAGTAGAAATGCAAACCAAAACTGAGACAAAGAATTGTGTTAATTTTGCTTGTGAAGCATGGAAGAGTATGAACTTGTTTTTTAGCACTCTAAGCATTTTAATAAATCTATATATATTCAGAGCACAGGTTCAATTAGTTTAAAATGCAGTGAAAGTACCTAGAAATTCTGAATATATGGCTTCAAGTTTCTTCTCTAGGGCAAAGAAATAGCACTGCAAATATTGTTAGACAGAACTTTGTTAAGAACAGAATCACAAGGCAGGAAAACGATATACATCTCTGTAGGCTTTTTTTACTTTAATCATAAGAACTTTTATTTCGTTTTCTCTTTGCTTTCAATATAAATACATATTATTTCTGCAACTATAACCCCATACATGATAAAATTCACATTGTAACTTTTGAATTGAGAATGTTATGTATAGGAGTAGTTTGTTGCTTCTGATTCCTATGGAAATAAATTTAAGGTAATATTTGAAGACATCTGTGGCTTCTAGACTTCATGTCTGTCATTTTAGACAAGTTGATTATACATGCAGGTTTAGTTTATGCAATGTTATGCACTGATGATAGAGCAGGAGTGTCAGAAGAACACAATGTCCCAGGGACAGGTTCTTTGTGTGGGCTTGCTTCCTACTCAAGGCTGTCAGGAGACAGGGGACTCCCCTAAAGGCAGGCAGGGAGGGTTGTGGTGGATCTGGAAACTTGCATCTTTCTGCATCCCTGGGGCATGGACTGGTAACTCAAAGCTCGGGACTGAAATGGATCTATCAATAGGCTGGAATGGGAGGACCAAACAACCTTATTTGTGTGCTCAGGACCCCAACATTTAGAAAGCGCAGGAAAGTGAGCAGCTCTCTATCCTGCACCATCACACTTCTGTCTCTGAAGGGTGGTCTTGTATCAAAAAATTCCCCCTCTACCTCCTTTTCTCTTTTGAGAAGTTTCTCAATCTGTCTGCATTTATGCAATGGAAGTTGTTCTTCAGCCCTGTATAGATGTTTCAGGTTCAGCTAAACAAAACAATCTAACAAATTCTGTCTTTTAAACAGAGGGTGCCAAGTTGGCAAACTATTATCGACCAGGCAAAAGATTGGCTGGTAAGAGATATAAAACAGATTTTGCCCGTGTTCATAGAACTGCTTTTAATATAATTAGAGCATGTACAAGTAGATTAAAGAAAATTTAGCTTATCCTTGTGCATTCCAGAAAATTTAGGGGAATTAAAATATATAAAATAAGGAACAATTCAATAACACTTAATAATTAAGTAGTAATTTCCTTTCCAAGTATCCCAAAGCATATTATGTATTTCTGTCTAGTAATGAAATCCTAGTATAAATGTGACATCTGATCTGCTACAGCCCTATAAACCAGTTTGCACAGAAAGAAATTAAGAAACATTTCTTCCTTGGCAGGGTCAAAAGTTTGCAATTGTAGAATATGAAGGAAAAATGTAAATTGGGATCTGGTCAGAACTAGAGAATAAACATTAATTTTCTACTGAAACATTCCAAAGAATCTCTTTCCCAGTTAGGAGGGGTTAGTGTATTACTCTCAGGGTCCATGTGAATGATGAAATTGGAATAACAAAGGTACAAACAATGCGTTGTAATAGACAAAATATGAGGGTGTTCTTTTTTACGTCAAGTATAAAAATATTACAAAAGTACTTCATTTACTTTGATTTTTAATCAGAACTGTTTTTCTGCACAATAAGGAAAATTTGTCTGTAGTAGGTTCCTTGTGCTTCACTGATTCCTTTTAAAGTTTTATATGCCTTTTGCAAGTGCTTTCATTTTAGAATCAAATTTTCTTTTGGAAACTGATGCATTTCTAAGCAATGTATGTCTTCAAACAATTGAGACTACATAGACCAATTTGAAGAATATAACTTTACAGTAATTGCAAAAAAAATTTGATTTCTCAGTTTAAAAAGTCTTTTTTATAGATATATTTTTAAGAACATATAATTTCAAGTACATTATCTCAGAATGGTTTTCACATCATTTAGCCTTTACTAATTTGAACTGGTAAGAATGTAGCAAATTATTTTTAAACTTTGAGAATTAATTTCTTTTTTTTTTGTGACATGAGACAGATAGTATTCAAAATATCTTTTTGATTACAATCTAAGTTCTGAAGCTCAGTTTTCCTTCTTTAAACTTGGTGTTTGAAGAAAGTAACAAACACTGCATGTTTTACAGTTGCCTTTGGACAATACATAGCATACACTTCATTGACACAGATTACTCTCAAATTTCAAGTGGTGTTATGTTGCATTTATTATGGTTATCAATAAATGCCAGAATGTGCACACTAGCATTTCTGATGTAAAATGTGAGCAGTTGCTGTTTCTGAGATGAACTCACCAATAAACTGGAAAACCTATTTCACACAGAGCTACAAAGTTTAGTCTTATGTAAGAAGACAAGCACATTTTGTTCAAAATCCTCTTCAAACTCTTTTTTTTTTCTACTGTGATTTTAAAAAATATGCAGCCACTGTCAAAGGGGCAAAACAAAACAAAACACCCTTACTCTTCATTGACTAACTTTTGTTTATTAACATCTTGATTTTGCCTGATATGGTTTAGGAAGAATATTGCAATATTTTGAGCAGCCAAATGCTCCTCGAACCTAAAGGTGTTTCCTTCATCATACCCATAGCAGCTGAAGGAAAGGAACAACTTTGAGGTACTGGTACTCATAAATTCACTGCCAAATTTGTTTTTAATGAAACTGTACTCAATAAAGTTTGAGACCCTTTCATCAGGGCTACTGTAACAGTCTGTCCTGGGGAGATGGATTAAGTTTCAGTTTTTTTCATTCCATCAGGATGGTAATAGCAGCAGTTTAGAGTAATTTTAACATCCTCTCCATGTTACTTTTCTCTAAGTCCTTAAAACTGCTTTGGGGATTATTTTTTTTCTTTGTCCACTGGCGGTTAATTCCCTTTAATCCCAAATCTTCCAACCTTTGAAACACTTCAGCTGTACAGAATTAGCCTATCTTTCTAAATTGCTCTTCTTCACACCTTCATATTCTGTCACTCTGTATATTTCACAAAAATAGGTTTTCTTTCAGAAGCATACATTTCCACATTTCACACCATTTTTGTATATGAAAGTGCTGAGAGCCGAACCTCTCTGGAAATATAATTTCAATGAAGAAGGTATTGACACAATGGGTTCAATTAATTTGCTCCTTGCTGACTCCCTGTTGACAAGAAGTCAACATCCATTTGAATTGCTTTGGGATATCCTGCCTGGTGTCCATCTATGAGTTCAGAGTGGCACATATCTCCTGTAGGCTCTTTGTCAGATATGTCAGTCCCATTTAAATCTCTCAGGTCATCNAGTTCTTTATAGTTTTTCTTTTGACACTTTTGTGGTTGGTTTGGTTTGGTTTTTAGTTACATTTGTTGCTGTACTGCCCTGGTTTTGGAGCAGCCTTGCTCCAAACTGAAAAAACCTTCAGTATATTTCATTCACACTTTGTCTTCAAGAATTATTTATTCCTGTACTCATGTTGATCTCTTTTTATAATGTGGGAAATAGCAATAATTTTCAGTAAGAACGGTGGGATACAGCCTCAGAATTTCTAACTTTGGTAATGCAGCCTCGTAAAGGTCTAGACTTACATAGCAAGATTAAATACTTGATATGCTGCTGACCTAAATATATTTTATTTACATCAGCAGAAGGGAACTTCTGTTTCTTTGTTCTGCAGAAAAACTTTCAAGGAGCACCTGTTGACATTTTCACTGGCCAGTCTTAATGAGTCAGAAACACAGAAGAAAGTTAAATGAAAATACAAGAA
>VWZD01000638.1:18393-34366 GCA_013396695.1 Sakesphorus luctuosus
AATCTCTCAGGTCATCTCAGATGGCAATAGACACCTTTGTTTACAAGGCAGAATCAAACACTCCAACAAATCATTTTTCTGTGGGACCTAAATAAATGTTTAAACCCTTAAAAAATTTAACCTTAAAAAAAAAAGGTTACACACAGCTTCAGGGTACTTCTGAATATGGAATGTATCCCTGCACTGCTGTAGTCTATTCACTAAAACCGTTGATCTGTCCTCATACAACTAGTAAACTGAGCCCCAAAACATCCACTTGACACTTTGTTTTAGGAAATACAACAAATACTGTTCTCTTAAATTTACAGTGCAGCAAGAAAACATACAAACCACAGTGCAGAAAAAACATTCAAAAGTAAGAAANTTACATCAGCAGAAGGGAACTTCTGTTTCTTTGTTCTGCAGAAAAACTTTCAAGGAGCACCTGTTGACATTTTCACTGGCCAGTCTTAATGAGTCAGAAACACAGAAGAAAGTTAAATGAAAATACAAGAATAAAAGAGTAATTTTTCCTCTGTACAAAATTTACAAAATTGCATGTTTACGTTTCCTGGAAGGTTAGTTTTGATGTGTTAGAGAACATAAAATAAAGCCTTGCAGAAATTGCTTCTTGTTAAAACAAACAAACAAACAAACAAACAAAAAACCAAAAAACCAGCAAACAAACAAAAAAACCCCCAAAAATAAAAACAACTAAAAAAAATTTAGGTGGGCAATATATTCATGTAGAAGTTTAAGTCATACTGTGTTTGAAACGGGAAGACAAGCTGAAAACTTAAAATCTGGGTCCAGCTTTACAAGTGAGTCAGTAGTAGAATCTTCCTGATTCTTCTGTACAGTAGAGAGGGCAGGGCGACAATGAGCAAGAGGCTGCATGGTACTTCATTGCCAGATGGAATTCAATTATGACAAAACAACACATAGTTTTTTGAAACTGTATGACTCTGAGTTTCCATGCAATTCTGCTGATAGAATGTCCTACAGTATCCTGAATAACACCTTTGTTTGTTTCAACTAATGAGAAAGCCTCAGAATTTTAGTGCAGTAATTTGATATTTCATAATTTCTATGAGATTTAATTGTTCTGAAGTGTAAACTAAAGCTTAGCTTTTTGCCCTTTTGGCATCGTTTTATTGTATTTCTAATGTTTCCAATAGTTTACATCAGACAAACCACTGTGCTTGTCTAATTATCACCTCTACATTGTTTTTTGCTCCCCCCTCCCCCAGCTGTCTTAGTAAAACTGCTTAGCTTATTAAGAGTTTCACAGACTTCATCTTTAAAAAAAAACAAACAACAAAACATGTTAAACATAGTTGCAGTGTTGTTATTCTCAAGTCAAATACAACCACTGATTTAAAATGATTGCAATTTTTTTCCTCAGATTTCTAGTCTGCCATGTGCCTATATTACACTTATTAATTACACATGTGATTAGCACATTACTTCATTATAATTCCTATTTTCTTATCTCCATTTTACTGCTCCCTTCCTTTCTCTATGTCTTCATTCGATAAAATACTCTTCTTTTTCCATTTACTATGTTTTGTTTAGAAATTTGCTTTATTTTTTCCCATTTTCCCTATTTGTCTGTGTGTTTGCCTTCCTCCAGTGAGTTGGGATCTACTTTTCATATTATGTTTCCTACAGGATCTGCAAAGGACCAGAGGAAAAGTTTGAGGAGGAAGGAATAACAAACTACCAGGTACTGACCATAAGCCCTTCTTTCTGAACCACTTAATTCGTTGTTGAAAGTACCAAGTACGTCCTGTGGCAACAGTAGGGGGAGGAGGAGAGGAGACTGGACTGAAGAAGCAAGGATGAGACTGGGAAAGGAGAGAGAAAAAGAAGAGGTTTAATATTTGTCATTTTATTCCCACTACCCAAATCTATAACTAAATATTTATTTTAATTGATAATAAATATAGTCAGTTTTCCTGAAGCTGAGTCTGCTTTTCTACAATGGTAATTTGTAAGTGCTCTCCCTGTCTTTGTCCCAGTCCTTGAAGATTTTTTCATTGCTGCTCTCCCTATTTTCTCCACTACTCCATTACTGGGGTGGCTGGAGGTGGGAGGAGGGAAGCTGGGTGGGTGTTTGGCTGTTAGCAAATGCTAACCAATCATACAATGTCAGTTCAAGATGTGCATAAGATTTTTTTTGCAACCTGAAGAAGAAATCATACTAAACCTTCATCAGTTATAAGCTTCAAAATCACGGGTTATCCTTCACTATATGTGAAAAAAACTCATGGAAATCCCTCTTCTGTAAATGTTTGACCTTAAACCAGAGAAGAACTGATCCAACATTCTAAATTATTATTATTATTTTTCTCCTTTCCCCCTTCTTCCCTTTCTGCTATATTGTCTTAATTTTAATTTTTTTTTTCTCCTACTTTTTCTCCTCATTTTCCTGTGTCTATAACATGAAGGAATTCATTTTACCTCCATATATTATCATGGACAAAATTTTAGTCTTGTGTGCAACAACATTTTTAAATAATATATGTCACTGTATCTCCATTAATATTAGTGTAACTACATTATTATGTAGTAACTAAGACCTGGTCTAGAATTCCTCATGGTTCTTAATAGAGCTCTTCCCTTTTTATGCAATCAACTGATAAATTAAATTATTGTGTCCAGTCTGAGGACTTCTGAATAATAAACATCCACTGCTTTCTTTATTACTCATGATGTAATTTAATAAAATCAATGTTATTAGTCTTGTCTTATTTAAGTTATCATGGTTCAACAAGGCAGACTTCTTTACACAATTTTTAAAAGCAACAAGGAAAAAATGACAACTAACTTTTGCTGATTACTCTAGTAGATTTTTCCTCCTATTTTTCCTTTGTGATATATGTTATAATATGAATTGAGTTATATTTACCATTAAAATAGTAAACACAACAGAATAAAACATATATTTGCATAGAACATCAGATGCTCTTTCACAGATAACTGAAACTGATGACAGTTTATTGTCAATGGCATTACCTGAATTTGTTGTTTATGTCATAGCATGAACAATATGGTTTGAGTATGGACTGGTGTGCTGGCAATTCTCAAAACAGCAGTCTTTATAAAACCCAATTAGAGATTACTATGCCAAATAATCATAAATCTTGATGAAGATTGGTAGGCAATGATCTGTGTTTTAGCAGCAGTATGACAAAAAAATTGCAACTAATATTCATTGGATTCCATGAAAACAGAGCTGGAAATCATTTGAAAAACAATAAATCTGTAAATAGGTACCTGTCTAAGATGATTTGAAAGAAACATAGGGTCCTACAAAATGAAATTTGTCATGAATCCATGGCAAAACCATTTTCTGTGCCCATAATTATTTAGGATAGATTTTTGTAATGAAGATACATTTTGACTATTTTTCCTTTGTTCATTTGTGATTTGAAGTTATCTTTGTAACATGAATTTCTTCAGTCCTGAGATCTTGCTATAGGAAATGTAAGCAGATACCTCTAAGGAATAATAAACTGAAACACAGTTGGCATAAACACATTTGGTGCTGACACCCAAATGAGTAGTGTGTGGGCAGCAAATTAAACACCAGCTTGCAAAGCAAAATGGCAGTATAACAGAGCAGGAAGGTGATCATCTCCCTCCATATGGCTCTGCTGAGACCACACATACAACCCTGAATGCAGTAATTTTCTAGGTGTTCCAATATGAGGGTGATACTGACTAACTGAATTTCTATTCTCAAACATTTTCATTGATGTAATTTAAGATCTTTTGGAAAATTTCATGAGATATGTCTGTCCCTCTTTGTTTCTATATTCCATAGTATTACCCTTGTGCTTGCATTTCACAATGGTTCCTTTTACTATGTTTACATTCAGTATTACACTGAAGAATCTATAATGACCATGTGTCAAAACAATTTAAGAATTGGTGATTTTTAGAAATAAAAAAAATATTTTAGGAAATATACTTTTCATTAAAATAAGAACTCTTTTTAAACAGAATTCATATTAGGCTTTCCAGAATGCACAAGCTTCTTTATGCTTCACCCAATATATAAAGATAAAAGTTCTATTTATGTGGGTTTTGTTTTTTTTCTCTAAGTGCTATACTTTCCAAAATGAGAGAAAATTGAGGAAAGTGGTAATTCGCCTGTAGTGTTTTTAACTTCATGAGTTTCCCAGTTAGCTTTACTATATATAAAAGTAGTTTTCAGTCTACTTTTACCAATAGGCAATTAAATCCCACCCTGACACCTGATCTCATCAGATCTCAGAGGCTAAGCAGGGTCAGGCCTGGTTAATACTTGGATGACAGAGCTCCTGGGAATACTGGATGTGGTAGGTTCTAGTCCTGAGGACTTCACTGTCACCATCCAAGCTCACTTGGCCGTCGCAGATGAGCTTTAGGAGTTAAAGGGTGGGGCCAGTTCCGCATAACTGTGCCTCACCTAAAAAATCCACTGTGCAGGCTGGAAGGGCACACCCACATGGGTAAAGCGCTTCCCAAATCTTTGTTCATTAAGCCTAGCCATACATACATACATTTTTACCTGCATTTTTAAACATGCTGTAAGTTTTCTTTTTTGTGTGGGGTCACTAAAGTGAGAGTGAACTAACCTTTCTTCTGTTATGTTCTTTACTGTTCTGATTTATTAAATAGTCTAATCTAATTTAGTTTTTATTCTTTTCTCAGGCCTCTGTATAAACACTGCTTTAGAATCTTATCACTTCCTTGATGATTTGTTTGTGTCAGGATGCTTTGCACCATGAGATCAAAATGAAGTAGTCAAATCAGGGACTGTGCTAATCACCCCCACTAAGAATAGAGTTGTTTGGCTGGTTGGTTGGTTAAATAATAGTAGTAACAAGGTTTCCATTATCATCACTGCATCTTTCAGTTAACCAAGTGTTAGTCTAGTCCACCCATCTACTGCTGGTATATAAAGTATGATTAGTATAAAATTTACCAGCAAATAAATGAGATATAATCTTGAATTAAAGGCTATAGATTCCAAACTTCAAAATAAATTATCTATTTATAACTCAGTTCCATTGTCTCTACCATGAACCCAAAAGACAACTGAATCTCAGGCCAAGGCACAAATGTATGTTTCAGTTAATACCTTGTGGTCTCAGTTCTCCATTTCTGACATGGAGAAAATATTTTAAAATAGTATCTCTCTACTTTACAGGCATATTATGAAGGGAAGTTCAGTAATGTTTCCTGAAGCAAAAGCAAGAAAGAACTATGAAGAAGATCAAATAGAGAGAATAGAGAGATTAGTGTGATTTAATCTTTTCAATTTAGTCCCCCCACAAAAAAGAGAGTAAACATACAATTATTTCAATACTAAAAGGTGGCGTGATAAAATTACTACAGATTTAAAGAAAAAAAAACAAACAACAAAACCAACCCACAGACATTGCAATAACTGGCATAAATCAATGTGTTTCATCAAGCAAATTTTTCACGATTTGTAGTTTACAGCCTAGAGGGAATAATATGGCCAATATTCACATGTCACTGCTTTTGATTTCCTGGAACAGATACATATCAAGTTGAATTGCCTACATATTTGTGGTATTTGTGCAGGTCTGGAACAGAGCACATGTTCATATCTGAACTAACAGAGATTCAAAAATCTTTCTTGCATGACTTGGATATAAGAACTGTGGTGGCCATGAGCTAAGCATCAAGTTCAATTATTTCTTCATTAGGCAAAAAGTGTTTTCCTATTCACAACTTTCACAAATGAGTTAACTACTTACATGGTAGCCTATGTAGTAAACAGAATCTGTGGAAATGAGCAGAAGCTGCAGGACAGAGGCTGACTGGCAGTGAGGTGATACAGTAGGACCCACTGCTAGGTTTTCTCAAATACGGATGAATACATTAGTAAAGATTATTACAGTAACAGTATTGATATTACACCATTATCTAAACAGCTAGTGAAATAAGACAAGCATCTGTATTTTAGCTTTTACTTGAAATAGTTACTGGAATCTAGTTATTTAAACTACATGGCATGGATTGTATTTCTGCCAGGAAGTATAATTTCCTACTGTATTCAGAAATATTTTATTAGTTTAGCACTTCTTGCATCATTCATTTTTGCTTTTATTGGTATTCCATATTATTTCAAACAATTCATTGATTTAGAATTGGTGCTAGTTTCTTTTCTGAAGAATATTTGGGTTTAGAAATAAATTACTCCTTTAAAATATATGAATTATTTTCTTTTCAAATAGTGAGTAACTAGACTCGTTGTTATGTCCTAGTTCAGCAGCCAGGACCAGTTTATCACTGTGTGAGTATGACTAAAGCTGTGTATTCTAAACCCTCCAAGTCATTTCTCATAAACTCTTAACAGTGGACCATTTGCGGCAGCTGCCCAGAGCACACCTGTCCCCTCAGGTTGTAAGCTGGATGTTAAGCCTGTGAGATAAGAGCAGTGATAACTTCCCTCTGGGGAGTCATTGGCACCTCCATAGCTAGCCTGTGGGGTCATGTCTGCTAAATGGGCCATCAATGATTCCAAAAATACTCCATGACTCACAGAGTTAAATCACCTGTTGTGGAACTCCCCACCCTGAGGGAGGTACTGAGCATTCCCATCGGAACCAGAGGGTATATAATCTTGGGGTTTGGAGACTTCTGGGACCACTCATCAGAACCAGAGGAGGGCCAGAACCTCGACAGGACTGTGACCACCACTCTTCACCAGACTGTGACCATATCTGCGCCAACAGGTTTTTCCCTTCCTTTTACTTTGGACTCAGGGGAACCATGTGAGTCTCAGCACAGGGGCTAACGAACACTGTTCTGTTTGTGCTCCAGGGTACTGGGTTATACTTCTGGGTTTTGTGGGTTAAAACCAATTTCTCTTTGTATCATTGCATTTACTGTAATATTTTTATTAAATTGTAACTCTGACTTATAGTCTCTTTTGAGTTGGGTTAATTTTTCCTGCCAGTTTACCTTTAAACTAGCACACCTTATTAACCTATTACTAAGAATTAAATTGGAAGTTCATGCATTTATCTTAAATGTTAATAGAATATATAAAAATAAAATATGTTTTTGAAAAATGGATGAAATTATGCCAGCATGCAGCTTAGAGGACATTGACTCAAAACACACACGACCAACTTTATGTAAATGAATGCTGTACTTGATCAGTCAATGTCAGGAACCAAAGAAACAACTTTCCAAGGACTTATGGCATGCAAATCTCTAGTTTAACTTTTTTGAAAGTTTAATTGAAAAGAAAGAACTGAGAGAGAGAATGTCATGATGTAATGCAAATGACATAATTTGACAAGGAGGTAAGCAAGTGGAGGTAAGCAAGTTTGCAACATTCAATACCCTTTTGACTAAACTAGATCATCATCTAGCTACTTAGTATAAAGTTTGCAGCATTTGAAAAGAGAATGACACCATGGAAACATTTAAGCACTACATAGTACATTAGTTAAGATTTATAACTAAGATCTTTTCTGGTTATGCCCCAGGTTTTTTTACAGTGGTCTTGACACACAGGCATAAATACGCACAAGGTCCACATTGTTGTACAAAAATCCTTGAAGGATAAATTTCAATTGTATAAGGTCTCTATACAGTGCAAGAGATCTGTATGTTAGATACATGTAAAATTAACTTGACACACTCAACATGGAAAGAACTCTAAAACTCTGTTATGACAAATCAAAATTGTGATTGGGGTGAGAGAAAGGTAGAATCATGTGCATCAACAGCAGATTTATAATACAATGGTCACCCTTGTGAGTCTACTTACTACCAAATTGTATTACACAAACAAAACCATAATTACACTAGCTGAGGCTAAAAGTGACCCCAGCGAGTCCTGAAACTTTCACTGTCACATCAATGCAAGTTTAGGGACTTATGTTAGCAAATCAAAATCATACTTTACTAGGTTAAACATTGAACGGAATTTTAGCAATATACAGAATAACAAAATAGATTCTCCACTGAGAGGGTGGTTCATCACTGGTTCCCAGGGAAGCAGTCAAGCCTGTCAATTCAAGTAGATAGTCCTGCAAGGAGCAGGGAGTTTCTTGATGATCCCTATGAGGCCCTTCCAACCTGAGATATTCTATGATTCTACAAAAATAATAATTAAATTAGAAAAATTAATATCTTAACTTCTGTTTATTCAACATTTTAGGTTCTTTATTGGCAGGCAAATCTTTCAGCTATTCAGACTCCAGCTAAAGCAGGTATTTTTTAAATAACGGGAAGAAAACACAATCTGGCACCATTTTTCTCCTTTCTTCTCCTACGAAATAAAGGTGAATGCTTCTTCCTTTATAACCTAACATCCTATTCCTCCTCTTTCTGCTTAGGGTTTCTCTGACCATTTTCTTTTGTGTCAGAACACAGGTTTTCATTAAGCAACATTTCAAATTAGAAGCTCTTTAGCTTTTCTTCCTATCATTTGTCTGCATTTTTATTATCCAGAAATAGTATTTACTACAGTTGTTTGTAGTGGTCTTACATGATTTTGAGAGTGTAGCAATGCTTTGACCCTTAGACCTAAATTTATCTGGCAAGTGGCAACAAAAACAATGTGTTAGTTGATATCAATATCTTCATTTTGGCATATTTCTGACTATACCTGCAATATGCTTGCCTGAGGAGTAGAGGCAGGCAAGTAAAAAATTAATTTGAAATATTATTCATGGTTATGCTTTAGACAGTGATATAGTGATTACAATATTGGGCAAACAGCTCAAATACTCTGTTCCCTTCTTTGATCATCTATTTTATGATAAATAAAGAAATATCTTCCATTCGATTTAATATGATATTCTCTCCCATAAATCTGGGCTTTTATGTCTACACTACCAGTAAGAGCAGCAATGTCAAAGATCTCTAATCTTTAATTTGGTAACTATAGCTAGAGAAGTAAGCTAAGTTGTCTAGAGCTGCTTGGAAAGATGTCCAAATTACACAAGTTACAGGAATATAAAAAGGCATTTATTAATTATTTTTACTTTTTTATCTGCTTTACATCATTATTTTTAAAACTATTGACTCTTAGTTCATCATACATATGTGATTTTTGGTAGATTGACATCTTCTTCAGGAGTAGGAATAATAATAATAACACAAGAAGGATCCAAAAATTAGCTGGAGGTTTTCATTATTTTGAAGGCCAGAACATTTTATGAGACAAAATTTCATTCTGCAGTTTCCATGGTGTTTCTGAGATTTAAGGTTTGACTTCAAACACTTCCAGCAGTATCTTTTGAAAAAGACATATACTTTGAATTAAACACTTTGAGTAAGACCAAGCCCATCATACAAGATTTGTTCCAGCAGCTAACTCTGTATGCTAAGGCTTCAACTTTATTTGGTAAATCTAGCTATAGTCCTTAAACTGAGGATTTTCATCTGCTGCATTCACATAGCACCATAATATGGACAGACTGTGATTAGATGTGATTAACTTCCTGTTAATGAATTAAATAAATCAAATATCTCAAAATAAGACAAGCTTCCCAAAATTCATGTATTTGGATAGTTCTTTTTTCTACATGTCCCAGTTTTCCACATTCTCTATGAAGTGTGGGACATAGTGCACTATTCCATTAATGGTTTCACTAATGTGAAAAAAAGCAGAGGTGTTACTAAGCCCCTGCCTTTATATATTATTGTCCTGTTCAGATTTTAAAGTATCTTATAAACCACTTTCATCATGGTATTGTAATGGGAACTTATATCTATGACCCAGTTATTGATCTCCTTGAAATAGCCTGCCATTATTACTTTTTTATTTAATCCTAGCAGCAATTTGTCTTGTTTTCAATTATTCAAATTTATTGAATTCTGCAGATTGTTCCACTATACCCTAATGATAAACCTGTTCATATTTTTATGCTTGATTTTGCCCTTAACTAAGTAACAATGAGATAAACAACTCCTTACAACATAGGTAGGTTTAGTAATTCCTTAAGAAGAAAGAACAGGATGTTCTCTCAGTTCTGAAGACTTTGGTATACTGACAGATAATGGAGATGTTGTTTACTCTGGAATTGAAGAATATTATTAGCCCACTGATGATCTCCATGTGATATATGCAGGCATAAATGACTGTAAAAATGGAAGACAAGCATGGAATTAGACATTTTCAGTTTTATGTCATCTCCTCTACTGCTATTTTTTTCAATCTTTAAAAAAAAATTAAAAATTACTAGATTTTTTTTAATAACAAAACTCTTATTGTATTCAAAAGCTTATGGGGATGTATCTTCCTTATGAAGTATTTATGGATATGTTTTATTTATAGAATGCTGTGACAGTTATATCATGCAGAGGACTGAAAAAATGGCAAGGAATTTTTATATTTTATAAAAATGTAGCCCTTAAGACAAACTCATTATGCCTTTCTAAAATTGATAAAGAACATAATAAAGTCCAGCACCTGCTCATTTGCTTAAAGAAACATCAATTTATCTCAATAGTCTTCAGTGATACAAGTAAGAAATACGCTTGTAGAGGACGGGAGACAATCCTAACTGCATTGAACAGATGCTTCATGCTTTAGAGTTTTAAATTATGTATGATGCATGAATGTTTCTTTTCATTAATGTGCAAATTGGAACTGAAATTTTGCACAAGTTTTGTGAGTTCTTGTGTCTGAAGGAACAGACCAATTAAAATGTGTTTTTTAAAAAAATCCATATAAATACAAGCATGCATTGAATAATGTTCATTAGAATGTCAGTACTTTCAGTAGATCACACTTTCCCACTCATTAGTTACTCTTAATGTGGTCATTGCTAATTTCTGAAATGTTGCTGCCTGTTTATTCATAACCTAGGGCAATATGTAGTTTTATGGAACATCAACAGCAAGTTCTCTTCCTTCTCTCCTTTTAAAATCTGATCTAATTAAAGACCTGTTCCCTTCCAGAAAAAAAAAAAAGAAGCAACAAAACTAAAAAATCGCAAACAAACAAACCCTTCTGAAGTAATTTTATTGAAAGCAGTTCTTTTCTTCTGACACTCCCAAAGGATGTTAAAATTGCCTCCTGTGGGCTTGTACCCATTTACAGCAGTGGTAACAGTATCTGCCAGTACCAGTATCTGCCGGTAACAGATCACTCACACCTGCAGTTGCCATCATGTAAGTAATTAAAAAATAACAAGATGTCCAATTATTGTAAAGTTATGATGCATATTTGCAACTAATAGGACATTTCAGAGTATAGGTAGATATTTTTTAAAAAATGGTAAAATTATTAGATTGTGAAAGGAAGACAGTTACCAAAGGCAGTTCTAAACATAAAATCTTTAACTCTAGTTTTACATTATTTCTCAATTATTTACCATTGCAAATTTTTGTAAAATCTAGTAGCATCTCCATAACTTCTTAGAACATGTGGAAAGCATACTTCATGGTGACAGTTCAATTTTCACTGACACTGTAGCTGTAGAATGAAAACTAGTAATTAATTGCTGTTTTGGTCAGCAATTATTTCTCTCTTGTGTGGTGAAGTTTAGTGCATACCTTTATCCAGGCATGTACTCATTTCTGGGAAATAATTTTCATGTAATGGCCATTCTCTGATATCTAGCATGACTTTTGTTCTTAAATAGCTAAAATATAATAATGTTCATTTTTATTTATTGTATGTAAAAATAATCCCTACAATATTTTAATTGATTTTAATTAGTAAAGTTGAAGATCTTATAGATCATCATCGTGGGATCTTACAGATAATGAATAACTAAAAGCATTTCATCTTAACATCAGTACTCTCTCTAACAAACCACATAATACCAATATGTTTCAGGGCTAAAATTCTAATTTGACTATTGCTATATAAGTATCATATAATATCACACTATTTGGCTTTGAGATCTCAAAAGCTTGCTGTCTAAAAGGACAGACTATTCCCTCCTCCCCAGAATTAAAGTATACTTTCTATTTGCTTAAATTAGAAAAACAGAATGCATTTTAAGGAGCCTAATATAAAGCTTATAAAAATCAATACCAGAACATCCTATAATTCCTTGTGCACTGGGTCATGCCTCATGCCTCTATACCTACAGTTTTTCACTCACCTTGCCACCTAGAACAACACAAACCCCTGAGAAATGGTTGTGCGCTACATAGAAACATTGGACGTCCAAAATAGAGGTTACTATTAAAATCAAAAGGCAACTCAAAGAATTGGGGATAGAAGGGGGAGACAAGACAAAAAAACCCCTTGAATGTGCTCTGAATAACAGATATGCTGAACATTGCTGACTAAGCTAAAGAGTAGGAAATAGAGACCAGGAACAGAAGAAACAGATTTATATCTTCTGGTTTAGTAGTAGACATGAATTTCTATGACCACCTTCATTCAGCTTTTACAGCTGTGAATGACCACTCAACACTGGATTAGTATTCAGGCTTTTTAATTAACTTTATTTAGCAATTGTTAGGAAATAATTCTTTAAGGTAATTACAGTAAAGCTGTGGTCAAAGACAGAATGGCAAAATAACTCTGCATCTTGTCAGTTCTCAATTTACGTGAAAGGTGTGTGTTCCGATTTCATCGTAGTTATAAGTATTATATTCAAAACAGTGATAGTACCTCTGAAAAAACAATAAACCAAAGCTTAGGTAAGTGAAGAACAGGAGCAAAGGAGGTGCTTGTATTCAAAGCCCGAAAATCTGAGTTTTATCATTGAGGATGTCATATTTAATCGGTTTCTCTTCCAATTCAAGATGACTCTACACAGAGTAGTTAAGAGGAACTAAATGGTTCTGCTCAAACTGTGTTGTGGATCCAAACATTTAGACACAGGGGAAAAGCTGATAAACAGGATTTGCAGACAAAATTTTCCCGTGACTTCAAGAGTAACACAGGTTCGTACAAATTATTTTTATGAGCTATGTCTACCAGAAAGAATTCTGGCCTAGAAAGATGGTTTTTAAAGGACAATATTTTTTAATAGAAAAACAATTTTCTATATTAAAATTCAGCAGAAAATTTTAGTTTTCAAGACAATGTACTTCATTTTTGGAATGCACTCAAACTGAGCATTCGTGCATGCTAAAAGTGAAGATGACAGGCAGGAAAGCAGTCTGATGTACTGCATGACATGCATTATCTGAAAGAGTATACAGAACTCACACTTACTTTGTGTAATCAGCAGTCCAGGATGTCCTGAAAAGGTAATGCAAATATGTACGGAGAGAAAACAAGTACTTTAAAAATATAACTATGAAATTAGAACTAAGGCAGAACAGCAGACTGATGACCTGTAATTTGTCATATACAGTGGCTACAGGCAGTTGACTAAGGTTAAACCATGTCATCCTGAAAGTCCTGTGAAAATAACACCTACCTTTGCTGTAAGTTTTTCACTTAATTGATAGATGTTCTATGGATACAATGGTATACATTTATCCAATAATAACAACACATATTTTGGATGCAGGACTACATGATTAAAAAATTTGATAGTATACTCATAAAATACAATTTTTTTATCTTCTCCCCTCTTTTATTGTTCCCCTAAACTATTATTTATTATCTTCCACTGTCACTTACAGAATTATCTATTAAGTTAAATCATTGGTGTACTGCACTTTGGAAGAGAGGGATGAGGGAAGGAAGGATGATGGAGAGAAGAAATAAATGTAGATTGCCCTGAAACAGCAATGAAAATTGAAAAATTAACCAGTAGAGAAGCCAAGAAAGTAAGTTTTATACACATTTTTCTTATTCAATGTTTTAAAGATCACAGAATCATAATGATTTTTTATACTACAAAAGAAATTAATTGACTTGCTTTATACTTAAGATTGAAAAATTATTTAAAAACTCCAATTTAACCTAATTTAATTTCAGACATTCATAGTTCGGTATTCAAGAAAAGATAAAAAGAGTATTTCAGCTACAGTTATGCTTATACATGTGAGTAAAGTTAACTGAAAACTGTACAGGTGTGGTAGTTTTGGCCTAGGTAAGCCTTAGTTTTAGTTAGGCCTTAATTGTAGTAGGCCTCAGTTTTGTAGGTCCTGATAGTGTTATGTAGATTAGGGGGGACAGGTATTACCTGACTTGAGCAACCAAAGAAATATTTCATGCCATATGACACAAACTGGGTTATAAATACAGGGGAGGAGAAGGTGCTTGAGTCTTCTGATCATGGCTGGGGTAGAAACATGGCTGCTGTTCTGCTGAGTTAGGCCCCAGCACCGCCACTTGCCGCTATGTTATATTAGATGAGTAAAATGTTTATTCTTAGCTCTTTGGGTGATTTGTGGCTGGGGTGGTGGAATTTGTGTTCAGTGGGAGTGAGGAGTTATTGCTGTTTCTTTTTACCTGTGTATATGTGTGTTATATTGTAGTTTGCCTTTAATTTTCCCTCCTTTATGTAAATACATAAACTAGTTTCAGTTTTAAGTTTTAGGGGGTTTTTCTCCCTTTTCTCGGTATGGCAAGGGAGATTTGTTGTGTGGTTGAACATTTGGAATTTTGCCAAGATTTCAGACCAAATCAAAAGGTTGAAAATTCATTTCTGAATTACATTTAGGAAGTGAGAAAGTGAAGATTTGATTAAAAAATACAAATAAAATTGGCTTAAATTTTGGTTTTATATTTTGGTATGTGAAAGTCTTTAACTTAATAGCATTCAAATATTTTTTTAACTCAAACTTTTACTGAGTTTTCATGTCTCATCTTTGATCAGCACAGACCCCAGTCTATCTGGTGAGTAGACAGAGTTACATTGTGAGACAGGATGTAAAACAGTATCAGAAAAAAAAAATTATTATGATCCCAAGGAAGGCATAATTTGCATGTGAAAGGAAATAATCAGGCAAGTTTTATGTTACTTGCTGTTTGTTTTCTTTCTGAATGCTTAGGGAGAATTGTGTTTCAGATCTATACCATTTATGTTGGTTGTAATCTGACTATGTAAGGTTGCTCAGGCAAAGAAGACATAAACCAGAGCTGTTATTGAGTAAGAGAATAGAAATTTATTAAATCTAACATCACCTTTCAAGCAAATCTTTTCTTATCTGAAAGACTTAGATCTATACAATGCGTATAACAAAATACTTTTAATATAGAAGTTGGAAACATCCTTGAAGGACACAAGAAAAAGCATAATAAAGACAATATAGAGCAAGAGGTGTGCCTGACATGGCCATCTAAATCCAATAGAAAGGGAAGGTGTAATTTTCTCAGAACAATAGGGAGCTTCCTACTCATTCATCTGATGAGAGTAAAACTGAAGATATAGTCAAGAAATTGGCAGCCAGCTACAAAATCAAGATTTTTTTGCTGAACTCAGGCCTTAGTTTAACTCAAGGACTATTTGGCCCATCAGGGGATTTGCAATGGTGGTCCGTGAATACCAATCTTCTACCTATCTTTCCACAAGATTACTAATTTTACTGCAAACACATTTTCATTGTTGTACAATAAAAGAAAAATTCTCCTCCATTTCAAGAACTGAATTATTATGTCCACTTACCTTGAAACTTGGCACTTAAGAAAACATTGTGGCATTCCTGCAAGGAAGATGTGAGGGAGCATATAAAATGTCTGTAGCATGAATGGACACCATATTTCCTCCCTGCAGTACAAAGAAGTACTCCTGGACACCTCAGTATGATTTTGCCTGTATATACCAAACAGATGGACAGAGGACTAAACTTTTTACTCATGAATACTGCTTCTGTATTTTAGAGAACTTTACCCTCAGCATGATGTTCTGGAAGACATAAATGCCAGTAAAAAGAAAAATGTGCAGTGTACATCCTTATTTTTGAGAATGGTTGTTTCTACTGCACTATCTTTCTGCTTATTTTCAATCAGCTTACACAAACAACACTAGTGGTAATAGCATGTGACAGAAGTTAAACTGTAACCCAAACAAAAAATACATATAATACAGAGGCATGTTTAAACAGTTGAGAAGGGAAGCCGATGCATAAAACATCTTGTGAATAG
>VWZD01000638.1:35908-63151 GCA_013396695.1 Sakesphorus luctuosus
CCCTGGTCTTATGTACTAACCTCTGGCAAGAATGTTTTCATTTATTTTTATCACAACAAAGCAAGAGATTCCTATATAAATTCAAGTTCTATTCACATTCACAACATCGTTGAACTTCTTTCTTAGCTGCTAAATTGTAGCTGAAATGCCAAGATTTTGCAAATAATTTTAGTAGCTAGTCATCTGTGATTCACTAAACTAATGAAAATGCCGGTGAAATATTTCACTCAGCTTTTTACATGACTGTTGATTGTCAACATTTTTCAGCTAAATTTGTGAAATGTTTTAAATGTGTCATAGCAATTTCAAAGCAATTTTGTCTTTCAACCTGCAGTTGAAACTTATGGGTAAAATTCTAATTTTTATCCGTCTATGATATAAACCATTACAATTCTTTCCTACTCTACTAAATCAAGGTTATTAAGTCACAAGAAAACACCAGAGATATAAGTAAACCTGTTAAGCAAGGTTTCACTTTCATATGATGTTTTAATAAAACATTCATATGATAGTTTTAATAAAGTTCAGGAAAGAGACTTGCATTTCTGAACACTTTGAAAAAATAACAAGTATTTTTGGAAGCTAAATCATACTACAATGCAAAGCAAATCATCATGTTAACTATCCATATCATCATAGAAAGCTGAAAATACATGTGGCTTCCTCTGTCAAGCTTTGATAAGGCCAATTCTTTTCATGGCTGCATTCAAAACACTTTTTATAGCCTGGTGTTTTCTTGTTACCAATGGGTGGGGTTTTTTTGTGAATACTACAAAGCTCTTAGCAAATATAAGTGACCACTTTTTTAATTCAGCAAGACTTGAATGCTTCTGGTCGGTATCATTTTTCTGTACAAAAATTATCCATATTGTATGTAAATATATCCATATTGATAGGACAAGGATAACAAAAAAAGAATTCCGAGGGTTCACATTCTAATTCTTATTTAAAATAATGTAGAAAATAATTGACAGCAAACCCTCTATAGTCTCATCTAGCTGCAAAATAGAGTAGATGTTATTATGACTGCATCTAAAGTCAGTAAGTTTCTGGCCAGGCCTTGAAAATATTTTATATTTGTATTATCTGCAAAAGCTATTAAATTAGTTTGTTTAAATACAACCTTTCATCAACTACAGGGATTTCTTCTTTTCTACTGCAAGGTAGTTTCTGATCTCCCATGATTTTGCAATCCTTTCCTAAGCATAATTTGGTGACTCATACAAAGAGATTATTTGGACACATCTGTATTCACAGGAGCAGCTGAATAGAATTTTTTTCCTGTTCATTTAATTTATGCTTGAAGAAATTCTCCCTGTTGACTTCAAAATGAAGGTGCCTTCCTTACAGGTGGTGCCAAAGATCAAACAGTTTCCTTTTTCCATTAACAAATGCTTTTTAACACAAATTTTAAATTATTGTTCATCTGTTGACACAGTCTAAGTAAAGCGCATTTAAACATAATTTGGTCTATATGAGCTAGTTTTCTTTGAGGGTTCTTACACTATTCATCCTTTTGCTTCTAATGATAATAGAATTTGAGACATTATTTCAGGTTTGTTTGGGTTTGTTGGTTTTCGGATTTATTTCCCTGAACAGTAGATACAGCTAAGAGTTAATTGCTAAAAGACAGAAAAATTTTTTTCCTTCACTATTCTTTTCTTTAGGCACTGGCCCACTGTTGGCAACAAGATGCAAAAGCACAGTTTTTGGTAGCTAAGCTACTGGTCATGACTCAAAGCTGACAGACTTGTTGTAATAACAGGAAAATTATAATTATATATTGGAATACAAGGAATTGTGCCCACTGCCATGATGTCATTGGTGCCAGTCATATAAAAGAATAAATAGCTGAAGGTGTAGAAAACCATGGCTATGGACTATTTGATTCTAACTAGCTCTGTAATTGAACCTCAAACCTGGAGGAAAACAGTGGTCTTGTCTCAAAGCTGTGGCAACTCTGTGACAAAAAGAGGGAACTCCTCTTGTCACTGCTGCAATTGAACTAATCTGCTGACTTGACCTTTCCCCTCATTTACCCCAGCAGTTTTCTTTTTCTTAAACCAAAAATAATTAACAACTTTTTGGACATCTCCACTAAACCACAAAAGGATATAAATGGTCACGTTTAAAATGGAGAGAGATATTCACACAAATTCTAGATGGGATTGAGCAGAAGTACAGAACATGTACGATTTCAGATGGATAATTTTTAAAAAATCTTCCACATACTACTAAGAAATAGACCATGGATTTTCTTGATCAGTTAAGAACAGTTTGAAAACTACAGGACTATATGATCCTTTAAAGTACCCTCCAAGTTTACTGTTTTATAACTCTGTTTTTCACGTTTCCATAAGTTAGCTTTACTGGAGGATGTTATAGCAAAAAAAGGGGTTGACTGCCTGCAAGTCAAAACTGGTTTTGAATTATGTGACAGGTTTAACATAGTAATGTCTAAGAAAAAGCTGTAGATTACTCAACATGACAAGCTGTAGATTACTCAACAATATGTCATGAAGGTCACGAAAGGACATATAACCTACAAAGTAGGGGATATTGGAAATCATTGTCAAAATAATATACATATAGGGGCGGTCCCGTGGCGTAGTGGAGAGCACTCCGGTCTCTGACTCCCAAGGTCGCGAGTTCGAGTCTCAGTACGGACCGTCCCCCCGACAGTTAAATGCCTCCTTGCCATCTGATCCTGTCAGATCTTGGATGCGTAGCAGGGTCAGCCCCAGTTAGTACCAGGTGCTGTAGATAGTCCTAAGGACACTTCACTGTCACTGTCCAACCTTGCTCAGCCGTGGCAAAATGAACCTTAGGACTTAAACGGTGGGGCCAGTTCTGCACACGCTGAGCCTCACCTAAAAAATCCACTGCGCAGGCTCGGAGGGCACACCCATGTGGGGTGAGCCCTTCCCAAAAATATACATATATTGAAAGCCTGCAGGGTGAAGTAGTAATGTAATTGGTATCATTACCTTTCAGGAAGAACACCAAAGACTCACTGATTGACACCTGATGATATTCTATTTAACACAATTTAGAGATCAAGAATATCTGTAATGTGAGAAACTATGTTAGCTGGACTGGAAATTTAAAGATATTTAAAAACAGAACTGAACACAAACAGAAGTGTCATAATAATGTGGAGTGCCACACACATGATTTGTCGTTGGTATCGGGCACAATATCAGTATTGTCATATGAAGATATTCAACTTCCTTTTGAAATGGACCCCAAAGAAGCAATAAGGAAAAATAGAGGGTGCTGAACAATTGTTTCGTGCACCATTTGTTTTTCTTTGCCTTTCTCTTTCTCCCTTTTAATATTTTTTTTAATTCACTTTGTTCCAATAGTCAAACTGTCCTTATCTCAATCCATGAGTTTTATTTTTTATTCTCGATTCTCCTTCTCATCCCACTGTACTGGGGGATAAATGTGCAAGAGGATGCATGGTACTTAGTTGCCAGTTGGGGTTGAACCACAACAGTGCTTCAGTTTCTCAGATGCAGGAAAAGAAATTCTCATGGTAACAGGGTAATGTATTGCCATATATTTTTATAGCAATGCATGAAACTAATACACTTTGTAGTATACACATACAAGTGGCTGTTATTCCATAATATAGCAAAAATCCATTAAATAATTCTATGATTACTATTTATTACACAAATCATAGCTACACAGCCAGTTTTGCAGTTTCTCCCTTGAAAGACACTTTTATGTGGGATTAACTTTTTCTTCTGCACTTCTAACACACAGATTAGCAAAAGATGTTTCAAAAAACCAGCAGTTATTATCTGTAGAAGGTAAGCACTGATTTCTCATTATTTCTTTGCACAGAATGCAAAAATCATTTGGATAATTTTATGACCAAAATATTGATCTATGAAACGCTTTTTACAAACATCAACCTATGTGAAATTCTGGGCACTGTATCTATGTGTACATATATATGTTTACATGTACATACATACATATAAACATAAGAAAAAACTATTTATCTATATTATTCATGTGTATCTCATATATACATATTTATAGCTAAATTTGTAAATTTTTAGAACTTTGCAGTTTAGTAAGAAACAATAAAGGAATTAAATTATTTTTATCTAAAATTTCTAACATATTTCTCAATGACATGCAACATACAGACAGTGCTTTCAGTATGTCTCTGACATCTAGAATATTTTCCATTCACCACAAAACAGTCACCTTAATGATTTTTAAAATAAATCAAGATCAAGCACAACTTGGTGTCTATCAAGTTCTAAGATACTTAGCATGGTGGAACCTTGGCAAATTCTTACTCACTTTAGTAGCTTAAGAAGAATCATTTTATATATCTCAGAGATTAATAAATATGGCCTACTTCTAAGAAAGGAGTCACAGCAAAGAAACTGGCTTGAATTTCATAGGTTAGGACACCTTGAGGTGCAATGGAGAACAAGGAAAGGCAGGAAGTTGGAGCTTGGTCATAGACTTAACCAAAACACACTGGAATTCTTGTTTATTTCCTTGAGACTCATCCCTTATCATTCCAGGTCTCTGCTCGGCTATCCTTTTCTTATGCCTCTGCTTCTCATGGCCTCTTCTATCATTCCAGATTTATATTTCTCTGAGCTACATCATGATTTTAGAGTCATAAATATCCAATGTTATATAGAATAACTGTTTCATCTTTATAAAACTATGGTTGGACCATAAAAAAAAGAAATAAAAATAAAACAAATTAGCTGTGGACAGCTTGTCAATTAGAGAAATTCCTTTCACAGAGGGAATCAAGTAAAACAAAGCTACAGGCAGGTCACGAAATGTTCAAACAGAGCAAATCTGACAAGCCTCAGTCCTGAGCTCTCAAAAATCTGTAAAAAGTTTATGGTCTCTTCCTAGCAAGGGAGATATGGCTTTGGATTCTGTAATATGAATTTTGTTCTCCTGTCTGTTTGTTTATTTTTGTTTCTACACATTTGCCAAGTCTGTTATATCTGATCCTTTTTCTCATGAATCATACATTGAGTAGGGGTAGCAATTTGCAGAAAGAATGTCATAGTGCATACATATTTGGTTTTATCAACAAAGCCTATGGGTGTAACAATGTCAATCCAACATTCATTATGTTTGGTAGCACACTTTTAGAGCTACGTGCCATATGTTCACTTCCATTAAAAAGACAGGAAAATTCCACTAATCCAATGCAATAGGGTATAATCATAGCAGACTGCAAAAAGAAGCGACACCAGGTGAGAAGTGATTGCCATGAATATGTTGTGTCCTGACCAGTATTCATGCCTTGGTAATACCACCTGGTGGATTGTCTAAAGGAGAAAATGTGAATAGCTGAAAAAGGAAAAAGGCATAAAATACCACTTGGGAGGCCAGAGTCTGTTATGCTAATTTTATTGCCAGTGTTGGAAAGATAGAGAAGGGTAGAAATTCACAGCTTGTTCACAGGCTAAGCAAACAATACTTATATGTTTTTTATTTATTTCATTGTAACTCATTCCTTCAGTAGTTTCTCTGCTATGGGATTCTTCATTAATAGATGTACTACAATGGAATTCCAAGATGATTCACCACAGGCGTTTTTTTGTCTGGACTCCAACAACACAAATTTTGAATTTGACTTTGAAGAAGGAGAGGAACTTGCGTGTGTTTTCAGTGAAATTTTCTCAAAACTAAAAAAATACATTTTCCATTTAAGTAAGCAATTTTTTACAAGTTTGAAGTATTAACTTCACAAAGTAGATGTTTTAAGGGTTTTCCTAATATACAATCTTATTCTTTTACTTCAGTTTCATTTTTTTATTATGTTATCTGTGTGATCATTGAGATGGTCGTAAATTATGAAAAATGACAGCTAGCTTATTGCTATCCACAGATTTTATATAGAATTTCCAAAGTACTCTCTCTGAAACTCCTAATTGATTTAATCCACAAATGTTGAAAATTTTCAACCAAATGTACACCATTCTCCAATCAGTTCTCATTTATTGCAACATTTTAAGTGTCATAACTGTTAACTATTTCTTCTCTAAGAAATTTGAACCTGTAAAATAATTGTACTCTGGGTTGTGACTTTCTCTTAACATATAGGCAATATTATATTCAATGCAAGTTTAGTTAGTTGAACCAAAATTGTGTAAGGACAGGATGAATCAGGAATATAGCCATTGAATGAACTTGGGAGGAAGAGGTCATCCAGCCAGATACTTCACTTGTGGGAGAGAGTTTATACTCACCATTCAATGCAGTATGTTTGCTATCATTATTATTCTTAAAGTGATGTGAATAGGAATTTCCACTTAAAGTGGAACACAGCTGTGGAGAAGGCTAGATTATGATCGCACTTAAGTGAAAGGAAGAAAGTGTCCTAGTTTTGGCTGTGATAGAGGTCATTTTTTCTCAGTAGTTGGTGCAGTGCTCTATTTTGTATTTAGTATGAGAATAATAGTGATAACACATCAATATTTTACTTATTGCTAAGTAGTGCTTAGTCTAAGTCAAGGACCCAAGAACTTTTCAGTGTCTCATGCTCCAATATTGAGGAAGTGTACTAAAAGCTCTGAGGTAGCATAATAGCTGGGGCAGGTGACCTGAACTGGCCAAAGGGATATTCCACAGCATAGAACCTCATGCCCAGTATGTAAACTGGGAGAATTACTCCTAAAGCGGGGTAATTGTGGTTTGGAGATGGGTTTGGCATAGGTCAGCAAGTGGTGAGCAACTGTATTGTACATCACTGTTTTTTTCTTGGTTTTTTTTCTCTCTGTCTCTCTTTCCTCCTCCTTCTTCTTCTTCTTCTTCTTCTCTTCTTCTTTTCTTCTTCCTTTCCTTCTTCTTCTTTTCTTCTTTTCTTCTTCTTTTCTTCTTTTCTTCTTCTTTTCTTCTTTTCTTCTTTTCTTTTTTCTTTTCTTCTTTTTCTTCTTTTCTTCTTTTCTTCTTTTCTTCTTTTCTTCTTCTTCTTTTTCTTCTTCTTTTCTTCTTCTTCTTTTCTTCTTCCTTTCCTTCTTCTTCTTCTTTTCCTCTTCCTTTCCTTCTTCTTTTTCTTCTCCTCCTCCTCCTGTCTTCTTCTTTTTCTTCTTCTTCCTACCACTATGACTGTTACATTTTACGTGGTCCTAATTATTAAAACTCAATCCATAAGTTTTTTTATTCTCCTCTCAATACGCCCATGGGGACACATAAGTGTGTGAGCAGCTAAATGCCACCTGTGTTAAACGACAACAGGAACCCACTTTCTAAATGCTATACTCAGTCCACTCATAATTTCTTTTAGTATTTCCTATCATTTTGTAAAAGGAAACTGATTTACCACATTTTCTTACTCAAATAACACATTTTGCTTTTGGACTTTAGAAAACCATAAGATAACCTCTATTGGGTTTTGTCTTCAACTAATGTTGCACCCAAATTGTTTAATATTTATCTCCTTCTGGTAATTCTTGCATGACAAAAATAAGATCCTTGGGAAGTTGTTTGAAACAATAGTGCACATATTGTTTCAGACAGTGGCATAAAGAGGAGGTGCAGAAGATGCATTAGGGTTTGGGAATGTGGTTTACGCCATAATTCAACAAAATAAGAATGTCTTGTTTTGTAGATACACTTAAAGTATTCAGAAATAAAAAATTAGGCACTTCAAAAGATAAATGGTGCTTCCAATTCAATATTGTGACTGTGTTAAGTTCATCAGATTGATGCTAAGATCATTGTTTTCAAAATACCTCATTATATTGTAATTGATGACTAAAAACTTCTATCCTCCTTTCAATAATGAAGACTTTTTCCTGGACATAACAAACTGAGACTTGAGTCTGTCACTGGCCTATGACTGTAAATACTATCTGAAAGGGAAGAGGAGATCATTCCTTACAGAGAGAGTAAAAATATTGAAATATATCAGAACTGTTACTGAGAGGGTAAACTTTTGAAGGCTTATTACTAAGTACACTATTTTGACTAGTTCCAGATTATCTTGTTCACATAGAACTCAGAGTTATTATAAATAGATAATTTTATTCTTTCAGATAAATTAGGAAAAACTTTTCAAACTTTCTCCCTTCTCCTTAATTTGGATTTGTATATACTTAGCAGATAGCTGTAAAATGCAGCAAAAATCAAGAGATAAGAAAAATCAGGGAACGGCAATAGTTCTTTTGTTTAAATAAAAAATGTGGTAAATACTTTCTGGTTTTTTTTTCTTGTTGAAATAGATACTAAATCATTAATTGTACCTTCTTGTTTCTTTATGGCAAACAATGATGTAACAGACTGCAAATTACACTATATATTTGCAACACATAATAAATGTTGCTAAACTGAGACAGTCTGAGAACAATAAACTGAGTTTCAGGGCATTTCAAAGAGATAAACTGTGAGATCAAACTCAACATCTGTTTTTCTATTTATCCTATAAACTAGTGTTTAAAAATTGGCTGAATATATCAATCTGAAACAAAAATTCTAATGTGTGTAAAAAAAAGGTGGGGGAAAAATTAAAATTGTTAACAGTGCCCTTTGAAAATTAGCCTTTAAGTTTCATATTAAGCAGAGTTTCTCCTGACCTTTCAGAGACCCTCCCATTCATGGTGGATGCCTTGGTTTTCACTTCCTGTTTGTTTAGTTCATAATCAGCTGCACTGATGAATAATATGTTGGTTCACTGCTATAGCCTTCAAACTCTAACACATAATTTCCAGTCAAATGTTTTCAGTGGTTAATGGCCTGGGTTTTGGTTGTTGTTTTTTGTTTGGTTTTTTTTTTGTTTAATCTCAAGTAGAAATATAGTAATCAATACCTGAACATATTAGCTGTTTGATAGTAAACGGTTTTAAGAATACCTATGATGCAATGATAGTCCTCAAATGACAAAATGTAATGAAAAAACAAGGGATTTTGCAATAATTTTTCATATTATACATTTTGGACTATATTGAATATGAACTAATTTTATGTCTCAGTGCTGTACTTTAGTAGGACTTGGGGGATCTACTATCATTTCTACATCTTTCCTTGTGCTATGGGCACTGTTCTCTGAGGTGGTAATTTTTTCTAAAACCTTTGCAACACTTAGTAAGTTTTAGGCATCTGGAAAGGAAGCAAAAAACAAATTATTTCAGAAATTACCAGAAACAGTTGAGTAAATTCTGCATACTGTTGCAGAAAAATTTCCCAAAAAGAGGAACTTTCAGTAGAATTCTCTTCTAAAGGTATGTATTTTCTCTCCTGCTTCCACTTATACACCTGAAAATTCAGTTGGTTGGCATCATGAAAATCTTGAAGTACAGTTTATTATTTTCTGTCCTTCACCTCTCTTCACTCATTCCTTTCCAACTGATTCCTTTCCAACTCTTCACTCCTTCCTTTCCTTTCCAGTTGGAAGACTGATGATTCACAGATTTCATATTGGATGTGTAGGCTTAACAAATTAAATTATTAGAATCTGGATACACTAAGGAGAAAAAAGAATTAAGAGTTCTTTATATGCACCATTAGTCTCTCTTTCATTTCCTTACTATTGTGCTTGTAATACATGAGGAATAGAAGTGAGAGTTTGTCTGCAACTCTGCTCAGCAGCCATGCTGCTTCTGTTTCAGTAGCCCTAAAGTCTGATTTTGCCATGCAATACAGACAGTAATCCCTACACTGAGAAGGCTGCCCTCTTCTAAATCACACTTGGGCTGCATCTCCCTTTGAAGACATTTTTCTTTGCACAGGTGTTTCCAGAAATGTTTTAATCTTTAAAAGTGTCACTTTAAATGAATTAAAACTAGAAGATTAGCAGTTTCCTTGGAAGAACTCCCAGACTGAGTACATAGAATAATCCAGAAAAGAAATCTTCAAGCAAAATCAGAATAAATCCAGCAAATGGTAGTAAAAGGAAAATGTTTCAGACTTGAAATTCACCGATCACTTAGTGCTGCCTATGTCAAAACCAATTATTTGAATTTCATCCTGTAGTAAATACTCAGTAAGCACAAATGGCTTTCTAACAAAATAATGTACTACTGTGCTGAGGAAAAAGTCCACTTATAAGGCAGATGGTACAGACAGTATAATTGCAGTAACCTGATGGACGCCCTGGTGTACATATGCTTTCCATCCAAAATTTCTATGATGATTCTGTTAGGCATCACCATAAACTTGTATGAGTACCATACTCATATGTTATACCATGTATACCATACTCATTGTATGGTATCGCAATCAAAAAGACAGGAATTACAAGAAATGCCTGTCTAGTTGAATTACTGTGATGAAGAATGGAAGTAGAATCTTCTGTTCATTAGAGATCTTTACCACTACAGTGAATTTGTCAAGGGATATGTAAGACTGTTTTCTTGACCTGTCCGCACATTTTTAGATTTAATGGCAATCAGTAAAACAGTTTATCCAGGAAATAAATAAAGCTAAAATTATAAATTTTCTGTCAGGTTATACGAAGACCACTGATGTCTCTCTGAGATCATTTCACATGTTTCCTTTGTACTACTGTCTCTTTCTGAACTTTATTGAAAGTACATTATATAGCTAAGTACAAAGTGATCCTTCAAAGACACATATGACCAGCAAGAAGTACAGAACTGAGATGACAAATATTTGATAAAGATGCTGAATGCAAAGGTGTACTTATCACTTATTAAGATACATTTTCTTTTCTGTATTTCCAACAGCTTGCTATTCTTCTTCTCCCTATATTTTCTTTGCTTTTAGTGCTTGTGAGTACAAAATAACTAATGTTAAAACAACAAGAGTTAAATTACTAGTAATTCAAATAAGAACTTAAGTGAGAGGCAATTTTAAAGCCTCACTTGGGAATAAAAATTCTAGTTATTATTAACCATCTCTCTGTAAAAAATAACTTAGACATATGATATCCTTCATTTTGAACCTAAATTAGATAAAAACATTATTTAGTATATTGATTTAAGCACCTAATTCAATTATAGCTCAGGGTATAGGAGACAACAGAATACAAAAAGTAGTGTGAAGGTCAATGGATGGTACAGGAAAAAGATTTAAAAATATATAGGAACTGAAAATATGTACTTCATGTTCATTCTATGGTGATTTGTGAATAAAGGAAGTGGAAAGGTGGACACTCGTTTCAATCTGATTGTCTGCTGAGACAGGAGCTAGCAATTTTGTAGTGTATGTTGCTGCTACAGAAATGTATCATAGACAAAATTGCAAGCAAGTGGAACAAGAGACATCAATAGCACCTAACAATAGAGTAGATGGAGGCACTCTAACAGCACATTGAGATGAAACTTCCATGGTAGGTAACAACGCTAGAAGGAGAGCATTCAAAATGTGTTATACATAGAGTCTCAAGAACTTTTTTTCGGGAAATAAAATAAATCACGAAATTGCAGAGGTTTTTTACTTATCTGTGTAACAGTGTTTTCTGCTTCTATTTTGGTTAATAAATTTATTTTAGTTAAACAGTTAAACATCATATAAAATAATTTGAATTGCTTCCAGCTAAGCTGAACAAACTCCTGTTTAATAAAAAATGCTCAAAGTGCTTTCTCCTTTGTTCCCTAATGGGGACTTAGCAGATAGATATTCTGTTTAGCCATCAGTATATGATGCTACAAATACATAGATTGTTAGTATTTTAAAATCTAATTTTCTTTAACCCTTTAAATATTGTAAGTTTTTTTATTACCTAGATATATATCACTAACAAAAGTAACATCACAAGATCTTGGGAATATACACTGCTGACTGCTTACATTCTAAGGCAATATACATAATGCACTGTATGCGTAGTTCATTCTGGAATCAAGTAGAACAATTAGGAACAGGTTTTATTGTCACTAAACAAAAATATAGGACCAGATTTGTGACAGAGATATTCTAGTAGCAGTCTGATAGATCCTTCTTTCAAGAAAAGACATGGCCATTCCTCTTCTTGAGGATTCTTGGGTTAATGGCCAATCTTCGCGAACGAAGATTTGGGAAGGGCACTCTCGATGTGGGTGTGCCCTTTGAGCCTGCGCAGTGGATTTTTTAGGTGAGGCTCAGCGTGCGCAGAACTGGCCCCACCGTTTAAGTCCTAAGGTTCATTCGCCACAGCCGAGCGAGCTTGGACAGTGACAGTGAAGTCCTTAGGACTATCTACAGCACTCGGTACTAACCGGGGCTGACCCTGCTTCGCATCCAAGATCTGACGGGGTCAGATGGCAGGGAGGCATTGAACTGCCGGGGACGGTCCGTACACTGAGACTCGAACTTGCGCCTTTTGGATTCGGAGACCCGAGTGCTCTCCACTACACCACAGGACCACCCCTATTCTTGGGTTACATACACAGCAAACTATGAACAGAGATGGCCAGTCTCAAACAGAATGCATATAAATCCTTATCAGCATCACACAAAATCACAGAGTTGATGATAAAAGTGGAGTTGTGTTCTACCAGTTTTATGTCTCTCTAGGTAAAACAACTGCCAAGATAGAAAACCCATCATATGTGAGAAGTCACAATGGAAGAGGGTTATGAGAGAGAGAGGGAAATTGAATATTTCTATTCCAGAATTGACAGCAGAAAACAGAGTGTTTGTGAAGCCTCCATGTTCTTTTAATGTGGATAACTACAGGTCTGTGAAACACTACAGAAGTAGATTTAGGGAAATTAACAGGGTTATATTGTGATGTATATACTGTGATGTATATAACAGTAGTCTAAAGAGGTAATCAGCAGAGGAGTGAGCTGGAGGGATATTTTTTTAATTTAGGCAATTGATATAGATGAAAAACTGAATATACTTCGCTATACAACATTAAAATGTAACTATTGTTCATAAAACTTTTCTTTTAGAGAATGTTATAGAATCATAGAATGGTTTGGGTTGGAGAGGACCTTACAGATCATGTAGGTCCAACTCCTCATGAGCAATGACACCTTCCACCAGACCAGGTTGCTCATATATACGGAAATTTAGTTCATTACTTGGTTTTGACTGAAGAATAGATGATACAGAACATTTTGATCTTCTTTGTAATGCGCCATAACATTTTAATTGTGTACACTTGAATAGACAGGTATAATAGAGCCATTTGAAATACTCTTGTGACACACATCGATAAAGTAGAATTGCACTAGCTCTCCTAATCAATATACCTTACCTGATGCAAAACTTTGTATTTAAAAATTTGATTGCATAAAAATGAGGAAAAAATATATACCTGAATCATAAATATTTCATCTTTGATTAAAAATGGACAGTAGGACTGTGTCTGATAAACATATGTTACAGGAGATTGTGGTGGTAGAGATTGTGATCTCAGTGATGCGTGCTAATGGCATAGAGTATAGGTAATAAAACCTTATGGCATCATTGGAAAATGCCTGTGAGGAAAAACTCTTGAAAAGATCATATCATCTTTTATGATTTTCCAATACAGAGTAAAGGTGTAGGTGACTATCAGCAATAAAATGAAGTTATAAGGACATTTTTTTAAAAATAAATGAATTTGAAAACTTGTTTATAGAAATGTCAGATCAGAAAAATCACATGACCTTGGTCTTTCTAATCATATAGCATCTTTTTATTCAGCCTAAGCTCAGTTATAACTTCTAGTGATTCTAAGTAAACAGTATAATGAAAGAATATATATGTGATATTTGATTTAAGACTGTTGAAAATAAATATTTAAAAGTATTTTTACTAACCTGTCTCAATATGTTTTGCAAAAATAATATTAAAATGGGCTTGCTATTCTTTTTTTTCCTCTAATTTCAGGCTCTTTATTAATTTTTAAATTCTACAGAATCCAAATGGCAATTTTCTGATGTTATTTTTCTACTGATCTTTTGAATAATTTCTTGTAGGTAGTAATGGATTCATACTTAAATCCTAGACTGGAAGATTCCTGTTTGGTAAGAAATATTGATTCTGTTAGATAAAAGAAAAAAAAAAAAACCACACACAAAGTCTCTAGAAAGCTTAACCAGGGCTATCTTAAATTTCTTTAATGGTGAATTAAAATTTCAGCTCTATTTACTCAGAAAAATTGAGAAAAGTGGCTCTAGATATAAACACAGCTACTCAAAATAGGCAAAAGGAATAATTGCACCCTCAGCACGTTTGCAGACAACTCCAGGCTGAGTGGTGCAGTTGCCACCTCTGAAGGACAGTATGTCATTCAGAGGGACCTGATGAAGCTCTAGAAGCGGTCCCACGGGAATCGCATGAAGTTTAACAAGATCAAGGGAAGGTACTGCACCTGGGTCAGGGCAAACCCAAGTATGAATACAGGCTGGGGATGAACAGACTGAGAGCAGACCTGTTGAGAAGGGCTTGGGAGTGCTGGTGAATGGGTGGCTGGACATGATCCAGCAATGCGCTGTTGCAGCCCAGAAAGCCAACTAGATTCTGGACTGCATCCAAAGAAATGTGGCCAGCAGCAGGTTGAGGGAGGTGATTCTGTTCCTCTGCTTCACACTAAGGAGACGCCACCTGGAGTACTGCATCCAGTTCAGGGGTCCTCAGCAGACTAAGGACATGGATCTGCTGGAGCAAGTCTGAAGGAAGACCATCAAGATGATCAGAGGGATGAAACACCTCTCCTATGAAGACAAAGAAAGTTAGGGTTGTTCAGCCTAGGGAAGGCTCCAGTGATACCTTATAGGAGCCTTTCAGTACCTAAAGGGGGCCTACAAGAAAGATGGGGAGGGGTTTTGACAAGGCCAAGTAGTGTTAGGATGCGGAGTAATGGCTTTAAACTGAAAGAGAATTGGTTTAGATTAGATGTGAAGAATTTCTTTATTGTGATGGTGGTGAGACACTGGAACAGGTTGCTCAGAGAAGTTATGGATTCCCCAGTGTTCAAGGTGACAGAGGATAGGCCTTTGAACAACCTGGACTAGGGAAAGGTGTCCCTGCCCTTGGCAGCAGGGTTGGAACAAGAAGACTTTCAAGGTCCCTTCCAACCCAAAACATTCTGTGAAATAGACACGCATGCAGCTCACCTATATGTGTCATCTAAGTTTATGTAGATTATAGTAATATATGTTCTTACAAATTAAAAGCCTTTAAGGTGTCATAACAACCTGAATAATAATTTGACTTTGCACATTTTTGTTAAATATCCAGAATAATAGCATTCTCCAGGAAAGCACAGCATAGAAGGAAAGCATTGTTTTACGGTGACAAATGCCCTGTAGTTATAAAAATAAAGGTTGTATCCTGCCTCTGTAACTCATGGTGAGTGGAATTGCTTTTCCAAGGGTGGGTAGTTGAAATTAGATAAAAAATAATGTTAATTTAATAATTATTGCATAATGACATACCTATCTATAATTTTTGCTAAGGAAAAAAGCTATAATGACAACCAAAAAAAAATGAAAATTTTTATTTGATGGACCTAGAAATTGACTATTTATCTCACAATGTATTTTAATGGCATAGAAACTGTGGTTTCATGACACAGGAATTTTACCAGTTATAGATCTGAATACAAAATAAGATGGTTTATTCTAATTTTATTTAGATAATATTAATTGTCTTTTGTGTTTAAATGGCCCAGCAGAAATTTTCTCCTTTTTATATAAGCAGAAAGAAATTATAATGATCATGTTTGATATTATTATGGATGAATCTGTATTAAGTGCAGGTTTAAATCTTTCAGTCCTTCACTAATGAGACAAAAAATTGTTAGCAATGAAGATGCTGTTAAAAGCAAAATGAGTGCTGCAATGGTCTTCTAGCTCTAATTGTATTGTGCTGACATTTGGTGTAATTATTTGAAGTTGAGTATAATTTTATTTTTCATGCCACTCAAAGAAATTCTGGAGTAAATTGAGGTAGCTATCTGTTTTCAGATGAATTTGATCACTTTATTTTACCCTAGTCTCAGAATTTATTTAGAAAGGTCTGAAACCTAGTATTTATCATAATCTACTTCGTTTGTTCAGTCCCCATGCGGCAATTCCAATTAGAATTTTATCAAAGTCATCCTTACAGCAATAATGATAATCCTTTAGCATCTATCTGGATTAGGTCTCTGTTTTATTCTACTAATGAATACTCTAGAGGGGTCTGGGCAATTTTACAGAACAAATTAACCTTAGAGCATAGCCATTTAAAGTGTTCATTATACTGGACACCTGCAAAGTGTACTGGGCTTAAATGCAATTTAATAGACCCTTCTAGGCCTGTTTTAAAGTATCCTGAAGAGATTATGAATAAGATTATATTTAAATTATCATGGTTAGAATGTTTTTTTTCCAAGTGTTTTCAAGAAATATGAAATGTGCTATGTATGAAATATCACTTTTGGAAAACATCAAACATCATCATGTAATTGTAGCTTTTTGAAATTTAAAACTAAAAGTTTCAAAACACTGACATCTGAAATGAATGTCTCTTCAATTCCACCTTTGTGTAGGTCATGCTCAAAATGAATGTCCTACATATGCTACATTTTGTTTCTTATTCAAATACTCCTGTTATTGCAAAAATATGTGAGCTGTAATCCTTAAATTAGCTGTAGTGGAAGGGACTGGGGAAAAGAGGGCAAAAGAGTAGAAGGAAATAGAAAAGCTAATTGCCATCCTCTGTTCTCAACAGGTCGTATCCCCGAGGTTCTCTAAATTTATATAAAAAAAAGGTCATTCTTTTCATAATCTCATTATGTTACAATTATACTCCAGTGCCAAGAACCAAGAGTGATTCATTTACACTGTTCATCAATCTAAACTTTGCCACTAGAACTAAATTCAAGCTCAGTCTGAACATATCAGACATTGCTTGCATGACTGTAATCGTACCAATTCAATAGGTAAATAATTTGATCTTTGCTAACAATTACAAAAGCTAAATAAATAGACTTCATATATTAATATTTTAAGCCAGCTTCAAGAAATATGAATAGCTTTTTTTTTGACATGGCCAAATTTTTGTAATTTTGTATTATAAATCTTACTGGCAACACTACATTACAGGAAGACTTGCTGCATCCTTGGATAGAATGAGACAGAAAATAAAAGCAAAATCCAAAAGCAATCAGCTTCATATATTTTCTTAGTTTATTTCAGAGGAAAAAAAACTTAAACAAAAATTTAAGTATATACATAGTGTGTAGAAACACATGTGTAAAATCAAGCCAATAAGTGTTTTCCTCATTGAAATCGCAAATAAGCCACTGTGGTAGAAAACAGTGACAAAAATAAAGGCAAAGAGGAGGCTAGGCTTTCTGAATTCTGAATTCACTGGTGAGGAAACAGCAGTGTTCCAGACCTGAGAACTTCTGAAGAAAAGTTATACAGTTATTCTAAAAACTCTGATGGCAATTTTGCATAGGCTTGGAAAGAAAACCAGCAAAACTACTGTGATCTAAAAAATGTTTTCTTCACTCTTAACAAATTCTCAAACTTTGACTTACATAAACAATATAAATTTCTCCCATGTTATCTTTTTCCTTTTTTAAAATATACTACATATCTGCAAGTATATTCTGTATATTCTGGCTATGAATTGATACCTATTAATATGTGTCTAGCACTTAATGGAGGGTGGGGGGAGGTGTCAATATTTTTTAAAAGATTGTTTCCATCCTCTGCTGCTGCTGAAAAAATGAAACTGTTCATTCTAGTTTGATCCAGCCAGCTCAAAGCGATGCCACTATTCTCAAAGCAAGAATGTACTGAAATCTGTTGCTAAGAAGATCTGGAGTTTCAGTCAAGATTATAGTTATCTGTGTCTTTTTTGTGACTGTGGTATACATGTAAAATCCTAATATAGACACAGCTCAGGTACCATGACATGCAAATGAGACCATCATGAAGATGAGACAGCTGTGAGTGCTCTGTAGATATGTCACAGGGGGACTTACAGTCTGGTTGCTGTAAGGAAAGAACTGCATCACTCAGTGACATAATCTAAAATTGATTTACTAAGTAGGATGGGTTTAGTGGGTGGATAGCAATGCCTGTTATAAAGTTTGCATTATAAGATTTCTATTCTGTGGCATTCACATACAACTTCACAAGGATCACATCTCTCTGGTTTAGACAACCAGTGTAGACTCAGGGAAACAGCTCTTACTGATCAACATATTTGAGTTCTAGACAGTATTCTGACCCCTACCTGTTGTACATACTGGTGCTGGATGTCAGTGCACAGAGCCCTTTCCCCCAACCCACAGAGGGCTATTTTCTTAACAGTATGTTTCTCTTAAAATTAGATAATCGGAATAAGTCATGGATGGTCTTATTAGACTTATAGTTCCAGGGTAATTTCTTTGTTTTCCCTATATTTAAAGCAAATTAGTGGTTGTTTTCAAAGTTATTTTAAACCTTCTGGTTTGCTGTCCCAGATGTGCTACAAAAATGTTAAGCCCTCGTTTCAATACTATCTCAGCTCATACTACAGGATAGCATGTCCTTAGAATTAGAAACAGGCAGATGATATCTTAGCCTTATTTGATTGCATTAAAATTTCAGGAAGTTTTTATTTCATAACAATCCATAACAAAGATGTAATCAAAAGTGGAAAACAACCAAACCAACCTTTACACTACACTTGATCTCTATGTGTTCTGCAACAGAATTGGTCTCATATACACACAGAGACGAATTTGTAAAGTTAACACAGCTATGAGTTTCTTCCCTATTCTGGGAAAATTGCTAAGACCTTGTCCTATTAAAGCATATGATGTGGTCACTGTTTTAGGGCCACATCATCACACCACAACAACTGTGTAAACCAGAAAATTTTACCTAAGATCTAACACAGTATTTGAATTTCTTCAGGCTAGGGTTGTATGCTGTTGGCTGTTTCTTATTTCTATCAATTAAAAGTACCATCATTTCCAAGTTATTTTAACCAAGTCATCTTTCCAAGTCATTTTTTCAGTTCAGAAACACTATTTTAACAAAATGCAAAAACACAAAACCCACACTGCTTTTCCAGTGGCAGATAAAATCTTAAGATAATTTCTTATTAATTGAATTCTATGAAAATGTTGTGTGAATCTGACTAATAACATTCCAAAGGCATTAAATATCCAGGTTCTGATTTTCTGAGGAGCATGCAATTAGTAGGAAGTCAGATACCATCCCTTCCTTCGTTCTGATCTTCACTGTAGAAATACATTCAGCCTACTCAAGAAATTAGTATAATATCTATAACAGTAGTACAAAATTGCACATATCTCATTTTGTTACACATTTCCTTTTCTGTCTCTTTACACCAGATGTGTCTTCTTTTATTTTCTGCAAGTGTTATCAAGGCATGGATTGTTACAATTTTTTCCTGAGCTAAAACATATTCCACTATGCATATGATGGGTTTTGGTGACACTTTTATGAAAGACAATGGCTTTAGCTGACAGTAGAACATTGTCCAACTCTCGCTGTTTCTCTAGGTGGCAAATAAGTTCTATTTATATCTCCTCACTTCAAACAGCTCACTCAAACAGCTTACTCATTGTTCCTGCACTGTGCTTTGACTGAAGACCTTTGTTCCCCAGTGCAACAAAGAAGAAGAAAAAGAAAAGAGACATCTTACAAGGATTTATTCTGATTTTTTATGGTCTGTTTTTTTGGCAAAAGAGTCTAGATTTCAACTGGTGGACAGTGTGTAATTTAACTGTGTTGAATACATGAGATGCTCTAGGACACCTGAAATGAGGTTACTAGGTATGATACAACATCTGCAGGACAACCATACCTTACTAAGGTAACAGATGAAGGCCTCATGGATCTGGAACATCTTAAGTTGCACTAATTACCTGTATTTAGGCAGCTGAGTGCCACACTCAGATGGTCTGAAAAGCCAGTGTTTGACAGCTGTCCTGAGCTGAATCAAAATGAGTAGCAGAAAATCATGAATAATAACTTCTAAGGATTCAGATCAGAGGTTTTAACTAGTTTTTATTTTTTCTGTAAGTAAGAAAATAACATTAAATATAAAAATCACAGAAAATAGACCTTTTTTATGAATATATTGAAACTGTATTTCTTTTAAGTTTCTTCCCTTACACCTCAAGTTTTCTCAGCCACTCTTGCAGGTACAGCACTAAGATGCTCTGTCACTGCATTTCATCAGAGACTTATTCAATAATCCCATCTGCCTGAAGCAATAACTACTACAGGAATAAAGCGATTATCTATTGTTGCCTGATTTGCACTTCCTCTAAATCTAATGAATTTAAACACACTTTACTTGGTGTAAAATATCACCAGAACATTAAGTAACTGTCATCTAAATATGTTCATATAGTATCTACAATTCAAACTAACATGTTCCATGATGTCAAATCTGGTCGATTACTGCAGCATGGTAAATTAATTTGAACTAAAATGAGAAAAAATAATTTAAAACATGCTGATTTTAAACTGACTTGAAGGTACAGACAGTAGGTAATGAGTGAGAACATACTGGTAATCTAAAAGTTATTTCACATTGTGCATACATAGTGGTGATGAGCCTAAAGCACATACAAAACCACCATTAAAATCATATAGCAAAAATAAACAACTACATTGTAACTTGAAGTCTACAATACTGAGAAGTCTAGATTCTCAGAAACAGAACTAATACCATTTCAGTCACCAAACTTGCACTTGTATGAGAGTTTTAAGTGAGTTTATTCAGTCATTAGGTGGTATGTTTACTCCAGAGGCCAGTTTGGAAACCAAATTTTTAAATCTTTTTTTAATCTTACCTTATTGTCGAGAAAAATAATTAAAATTCCTAGAGTACAGAGTGTTTGATTATAGTCACATAATTTCTTGATTTACACATCAGATGGGCCCAGCTCTAGCCTTATCTTCCTACCTACTTCTACTCCCACATTTTGTTATTCAGCAAGCATCACTACATATCTGTCCAAAGGCGTATTTTAGGAGGAATAATGGGAGTGGGGTGAAAAAGTGTACTTCCTCTGCAGCAGTGCACATCAAGAGCAGTAGCAATGACTGTTTGGAAATGCCCATATCTGAGAAACAAGGGATGCATATCTGACCTCTGCAGGACAAGAGTGAGGTGAGGCATAAAATTGGTCATTATCTTGCACTACTTTCAGTCTCTTTCCAGCTGAATGAATAATTCAACAAGTTTTGAAAACAATTTTCAATATAATGAATTGACATTTAATGATAAACAGCTCCTTAGTTAGCCACTGCCTGTTTTCAATATAGCAGCAACTAAAGTTGGGATAAACCATTTTGATACACCCCAGTAAATGAAATACATGCATAAAATATTTACTGAGGACAAATGTGGTGCTAGGGGTTTGTTCATCACGTTACAGAATGCTGTAGATGAACCAAGAAAGAAAAGATTTAGCTGTCAGTAAAATGTCTAATTTACTCATCCAAATAAATCAGAAAATTTGCCAAACCATCCTACTACAAAATACTGGAAAACACAGTAGAAGAAAGAACAGTAGAGATATGACTGTTTTTTATTCCAAGGGCAAGGAGCTTGGCTCTGATCTGTACCCCTCTTGTATACTTATCAGACTCTTACTAGTAGTAAAACCAGTAAAAACTAATCAACCCACTACGTATAGTCCTTCAGAAGGTAAGATTACAAAAAAACCCCAACAAACAAACAAACAAAAAAACCCACCAAACCAAACCAAAACAGAACAAAACAAGAGGTGAATAGTATTAACCATCTGGTTCAATATCTCCCTGGAAGATTTTCAGATCCTGCCATGATTAAGATCAGAATGGGCTACATAGATAACAAATAAACTAAACATTCTGAAGATAATTCTTTGGGTGGCTCATAAAGTCCAAGAGACTTGACATGCCTGTCTCCCTTCCTCTGTTTAACTAAAATTGTTTATCTCCATCTCAGTTGGGGTGAGAGATTCTGACTGTTGTCATGTTTGTTCAGGGCTGCATAGCAGTGCACAGGAGTAGTCTACAGCAGGGTAAAAAAAGAAAATGCTCACAACAAATTACACAACACTACACTGCTTTTCTATATCCACCTCTGAAACTTTTACTAAATAGTATCTCCAATATTATTCCAGGAGATTTATAATTACATTTCAGTCAGTGCTTCAAGAAGTGCCTCAAAACAGTAATTGACATTTTCTTATCACTGGTTTTGGGTTTTGGTTTCAGTTAATTCTTACATAGCAGCTGATGCACTCTTGGACTCAGAATAACTTTTGAGACCAGAACAAAAACTTCTTCAAATCTATTTAATAGACAAGAGAACTTTGTGAATCCTACAGAGAAACAATAGAACCTCATATCTGAGAACTTAAAATTTAAGGAAAACAGTCTATCACAGCCCTAGAAAATATTATTTGGTGCACATTCCTTTTTCAGCAAATAAATAGTATTCAAAAGATGAAGTAGATAAATGCTTTATTTATGAGATAACATTTTGGCTTTCAGCAGCTGCCTTTCTTATATTGTACTCTGAAGTTGGTGAAAACAGTAATGCTATAGCATAAATACAATGTTTCTTAAACCTGCAGAGAACTTTGAATAGCATTTTTCCTGCTAAACAATGGGACATATGTGATAATATTCCTTGCAGAAAATGAACTTGCTGCAGTTGAATTTCAGACACCAATCTTCACCACAAAAGGGAGAGAAGGGAAAAAATTTGATATGTATTTTCATGGTATGCATAGAAAATCAGACAAAAAGGAGCCAAGATGAAGCTATTAAAATTACACACTGAAAAATATGCATTACTTTCACAACAATATTTTGCAGTAGACCCTGAATTAAACTATTTTGGCACTACCAGAAGCTAGTGCTTAGTGCCAGTGTCTGTGGCTGTCTCAGACCAGCATAACTGCTGTTTCTATTCCTATTAAGTTCCATGTGCTTTAGCATGAGATGGTTTACAGTTCTTCCTTTCTTCTCTCCTCAAATTATCATCTTTTTGGTCACTAGACTGCACACATTGTGGCCTGATATGGCCAATTGCAGTTGGCATTTCCAGTCACCTAGAGTTAGCCTAATATTAATTAAAACATAGTACTAGACTATTATAATTTCTTTTTGTCATTGTAAAAGATAGTATGCTATTTTTAACATTCTGCTTCTTTCAGATAGAAATATATCCTCATTTTACATTCTTAAGCAGAAATAGCAGGCTGAATTAGCAATGTTAGTGCCACTTAATGAAGTCTTTACATTAATCTTCCCTCTCCAATTCCATTTTCAAAACACCTAAAGCTAACATCTATGCAGAAATAGCTTTTGCAAATCTAAGTCTGATTAAAACCCTCGTTGATCACTCAGTGCACTCAGAAGACACCCGGAATGGCTGTAATTTCTCATAAACTCATGGGTCTCATTACTGACCAATACATACTCCTAATAATATTCCCATGTTAAAGAGTAGATTTACTTTGAAAAGCCACTTCTCAATAATTGTACATTCTGATATATCCCACTAATTCCCTAGTCATATCAGATCAAGGTCATGCTTGCTTATCTTCATGAGAATAATTAGAGTTAATTGCTTATTGCCTCAATTACAACATGAAACCAACTGGGAGCTAGTATTGGAACTTACTGCACCTGGTACCTCAGTCCCTTAACTGTGCCTATGTGGAAACAGAGGAGACATTCTTACATGGGTCAGTAATGCGATGATTTGAAGACACTGAACCAAATCCCCTTAACTTTATGTCAGTATAGTCCAAATTTCTTCATTATTAGTGGAAAGCTATTATCCTGTAAAAAGGTTAATAGTAAGGAAGATGCCTGAGAGGTTTAAATGGGTCAAGAGTCAAAGTAGACTGTTGCACTGTAGTCTAGATTTCAAGAGACAAGCATGTATTGCTTTTTGTGTTCTGAGTCACCGGAAATCTCTTACAGTAAAAAAATCCCCTAAACCCCTAATATAATTCCTAGAAGAAACACAGAATTTAAATTTTGATTTTTCATGTCTCTTGTTGCAGAAGGCAAAAGGAGATAGTATGTGACTTGGGACCACTGAGCTTTTAGAACCCACATTATTCCATCTTCAGAAAACTAGTGAGTTTGTTCAAATGTATTTCTTGTACAGATATTCTTGTACCCATGTACTTACAAAGAGAAGGCACTAGCAATATGGGATTTGCTACCTTGCAAATTCAGAAAGATTTACTATTATCACCAAATTGTCACAGTCTTGGTCTTTTGGGATAGGACCAGACCGGCGACGGGGGTTCTTTTGCTGCCTGCTGAGCTGCGGTGGATCGAGGCTGCAAGGGCTTAAGGTTGAGTTCACCCACCCCGCGACCCGCAATGAAGACACGGAGACAAAGCGAACACCTTGAAAGCCTAAGCCGATCCAATTTATTAACAAAGTGGAGGGCCTTTTATGCCCTTGGGAGAAAGAACTTTCTAGAAACTGGGTGGAGATAAGGCGGAGCATGCAAATATGCTACAAACTATTGGAACAAGAACTTATGTGGGTGGCAACCTTGGGAGGAACAAACACGAGCTAACAGAATCGGACAGCTCCCCAGGGAGAACTGACCAATGGTAGCTGTACCCATACTGACAGGCTGCACCTGCCAGTGCTACCAGCACCATAGGAACAGGGGTAGCAGAACTTTTATTTCAACTTTAATAAAGAACTGGGGTAACTGTAAGCAAAGTCCTGGGTATTAGGTCACAGTCCGGCTGGGGATGGTCCTCCTGGACCTTCCATACATGGAAGTTGGTCACTTTGTCCCTCTCAGTCTTCCACTCGTCCATAATCGTGCAGGTGCCATCTCCAACACAAATAGTCAAAAGGTAATTGATGACCCTTTCTTTGATTAATTGATCCCCATAGTGCCAGAATTCACTGCAAAATCTTCACTTCATCAAATTACATCATCATTCTCTCAAACATCAGTATTAAGAAAGACTTCAAGTGTGACTGCTTTGCAGTAATTGCCTTCAAACTAGGTTATCATAGGCTGTGCTTGTGAATTAACTGCAAAAAAATGCCATATACCTTGTTTAGTAGAGAAAATGAAATTGTTTAAGAATTATTTATTTCAAGCTAAACCAATTTTGTCATTAACAATCTGTGTAACATAACTGAAACTAAATATGTCTGAATGCAAATCAGTTTTTGCACAAGAAACACATTGCAAGTTTCTTTTCGCAAAATCTTAGGAAAATGGTTTTCCTGCGAAATTCCCACTAAAACAGGTTTTAGCTTAGCATTGCTCTGCTATGCAGGTCAGCTGGAAATGGTTATTATTCAAACCTGCAAGTATTAGTTTAGAAGTTGTCAAATATGGAGTCATCTTTACAGATTTCACACCTAATCTCATCTGCTCAAAAAGCTATGTTTTTTCTAGTGGATCTAGTAAATTTTGCTACACCCACATGCTGGATAAACCCATAAAGAAAAATGTCACAAAATTATTATTTTAATGACAGTTTCCTACGGTATTAATTCAAGTTCTGAGCTTCTGCTTTTAGTGAGATTTTTTCTAAACTAGCAATGATGGTAACTCAGAGTACTTTTTTCTTTTTCCTAATGAAAAATTAGTTGCTTAAATGTTCAATTTTTTTCATGAATACAAATAAATAAGATTTACAATTTCTTCTGATTCTAAATTTGTACAAACCTAATAGTTAGTATTTAGGTTTGGGAAAGTAAAACTTCTCAAGAAATATTATTAATTAAAACTCATTAGAGCTATTAACTGAGAGTAATGTTTTCAATTTTTAGTATGAAAATAAGTTTGCATTCATTCTGGTTACCACGACAACAACATGGATTAGTTGTCATCCCACAGAACATTCTTGGAGCCTTTCATCATTTTGCTGTTTGAGTTTACTTGATGGAAAGGGTCACTGTTTTAAATTCCTTAGTTCTTACATTTGTTTTTGAAGAGACTACTTTTATATCCGCTTGGAATAATGTGGTTTGATGGGAGAGATGGAGACAATTTGTACACACACCTCATGAGCAGAAATGTGTTCTTAAACAATTGCATTCTAGTAATCTTGCATAATTATTGCTTCATCTTTTAAATCGGTGTCAAAAGAGGCACATTCCATTTTCATAAGATTTGTTAGAGAAGTTAGACTTTAAAAATGGTAATGATCTTCTTAATTGAAGTAAACAGAACAGAATATGACACAGGCATCAAGAGAAATGCTCATTAAAGTTTGAGAAAAAAAAGAAAAAATAAAGAAAGACAAACTGGCATGAATCTCTATAACTTAGAGAATTAATGTGATATATAATTTAGAAGTCTTTAATAAATTAATTCAGAAAACAGAAAAGTTATTCTTTTCAATAGGCTTTTTCTGTACTCACAAGGACAGATTTGGTGCATTGACTATACTGGTATTGAGAAATTTTAGATTCTAGAGGGAAATCCACAAAAGTGTTGATGTCATGGTATTAGAAATTGTGCAGAATATGGTGTATGCTGAAGTGTAGATATTAAATATATTACATGCAAGTTTTAAGCTGCATATTAGGGATTTACAACAGATTCTATCTTGAACTGGTCTACAGAAAATGAGAAATCATAATGGACCTGAAAACCTATACATTTAATGGTCTATAAATTTAATTCTGAGCTGCGAGAACTAGTTATTGTGAGACTTGGATTACATCCTGAGATCCTCTTCTCGGGAGTAACTTTTTCCTTTCGTAAAATAGTAAGTCTCTCTTTTTCTTTTAATACTGTTAGTAGTTGTGCCAGTCTTTTTCTGTATCATCTCAGAGATTAGACCAGTGAACCAAGAAGTAAAAAACTGGATTCTCTACAATCAACAGTGAATTTTTACCCATTGTTCTCCAGTCCTTGAAGAGGATTTAGCCTACTCATGGTGACTTCCCTGTGCTGCTGAACTGGGCCAAGCTAGTACGCATTTTAAGACTTAGGAGATCAGAAGGAGAAAAGAATGGAGATGAAAGAGCATAGAGATCTGAGACACAGCCTTGGCAGAAAGGGTCCTTTGCCTTCAACTCTGTCAAGGGGGCCTACAAGAAAGATGGAGAGAGACTTCTTGCAAAGGCATATAGTGATAGCAAAAGGGATAATAGTTTTAAAACCAAAAAGGGTAGATTTAGATGAGAAATTAGGATGAAATTCTTTACTGAGGGTGGTGAGACATTGAAACAGATTGCTCAGCAAGCTGGTCTAGTGGAAGGTGTTCCTGCCTATGGCAGGGAGGTTGGAACTAGATATTACTTTAAGATCACTTTGAACTGAAACTGTTTTATGATTTTATATATTTCCTTTAATAATGGACCCATGTCAATGGCATTATCTGAAACTTCTGTTATCAT
>VWZD01000639.1:832-11828 GCA_013396695.1 Sakesphorus luctuosus
CTTCCAAAGGGGCACAGCTTCCAAACGGGCACAGCTTCCAAATGGGCACAGATTCCAAACAGGCACAGCTTCCAAACGGGCACAGCTTCCAAACGGGCACAGATTCCAAACGGGCACAGCTTCCATATGGGCACACATTCCAGCCAGGCACAGCTTCCACCTCGTGCCAGGGCACAGCTCCCTGTCCAGATCAAAGGTGTGCATGGGTGCAGGGATGGCAGGAGCTCAGCTTGGCACAAGGGCACAAACACAGGAGGGAGGAGGCAGCCAGGGAGCTTGGGCAGCCCTAGGAGGTGGTGGCAAGGGGGTTTATGTGGGGTACTGGTGGCAGAGGGGGTTGGAGTTGGCAGCAGAGAGGCTCCACCTTCACCCTTTATTGCTCAGCAAACGCTTCTGGATTTTGGAAAAATTGCTCAGAGAGAGAAAAAGCAAAGCATTTCTGCCCTCCACGCTGTGAACTCCTTCCAGCATGGGCAGGAGGGCACACGGGGGTCCCACACAGAGCCAGCCCTGGGTGTCACGAGAAAAACCTCGTCTGCAAACCTGGAATTAAAGCCTGGATCTCAAAGCGTGTGCCTAAGGGGCCTGAATTGAGGTTACACAGCCAAATGTAATGCTGGTGTTTCCTAAATCTGAGCACAGTAATGTGCAGCTGACAGGGTGACATCCTCGGAGATGTGACAGTTTTTTGGGCTGCTGGTTTTTTTTGTAGCTGAGAACAGAACAGGAGACACATCTGGAACACAGAACTGTGCCCTGGGGATGGCCCCAGGAGGCCTCTGTGACAGCCTGGCAACAGGAGCTTCTTGTCACCCTCTGCAGTGTGACAAGGACAGGAGCAAATTGGACAAATTAAACGCCAAGAAATAAGGTGTGGGAAAGCTGCAAGCAAAGAGAAGGGAGGTTGGGGACTAGGAAAACCTTCTGGCTGACAGACCCTTTGCAAAGAATCACAGAATATCCTGAGCTGGGAGAGCCCCCCAAGGACCATCCAGTCTAACCCCTGGCCCTGCACAGACACCCCAACAATCCCACCCTGTGCCCCAGAGCATCATCCAAACCCTCCTGCAGCTCTGGCAGCCTTGGGGCCGTGCCCACTGCCCTGGGGAGCCTGGTCAGTGCCCACCACCGTCCTGAGTCCCTGCTCAGCCCCTGCTCCTGTGTCAGTGTTGCTGCTCCATCCCAGTAGTGGTACATATTTTCCAATACATCACATATTCCAATAAATAGCTCTGTCTGCAGGAGAAGGATCCTCTGGTCTCAGTGTGCTGCTCCAGCCCAGCTTGGCTCTGGAGATGGTTATAAAAAAGGGTACGAGCTAAATTTTGCAAGCACAGAGAGTGAAAGGACATGGGAAATGGTTTTAAACTAAGAGAGATTTAGGTTAGATATTAGGAGGAAATCCTTCCCTGGGAGGGTGGGCAGGCCCTGGCACAGGTTGGACAGAGAAGCTGTGGCTGCCCCATCCCTGGGAGTGTCCGAGGCCAGGTTGAACAGGGCTTGGAGCACCCTGGGCTGGTGGGAGGTGTCCCTGCCCATGATTTAGGATGAGCTTTAATGTCCCTTCTGACCCAAACCATTCCATGATTCCCTGGTTCTATGACTCCATGATTCTGTTGGAGAGGCAGGAGGACCTCAGAACATCCCTCCCTCCTGTCTTCCAGCACTGAGGAGGAGCTGATGCAATGCAAAAGAGCCCCATGGAGCTGGCAGGGAGGAAATCACTGCCCATGAAATGCAATCAGGCTGCAGGACTGCGAGGAGAAGTCATGTGGCCTGAGAGGGTAAAGGCTTCCACAGGGCTTAGTCACGTAATTGCCTGTTGAGAAAATCCTGCCTGGATGTATTTGCTGATAAGAAACAAGGGAAGCTTAATCAGCCTCCTGCCTCTGAGCTTTAATGATTAGAAATTGGGACAAGGAATGGCACAGGGGATGATCCCCAAGGAGGGGGGTGTCCCACAGGATCCACCAAGGAGGTGCTGTCGCTCCTACCAGTGGCAGCAAACAGGGAGAAGATGCCAGCAGTGGGTGTGGAATGTCCCCAGGCAGTGTTTATCTGCCTCACTGATGGGGCACCAGCTTTGTGTGCCATCCCCTTGCCCCAGTTGGGTTTCCATACCCTCCCAGGGCCCACCCAGAAGGGAGGTGGGCAGGTCTAAGGATCTAACTTGGATTTTGGGGTGACCAAGCTAGACCACATGCAGGCACAGCCCTTTGAGTCCCCAGGCTGTGACCAGCCAGGGACATGTTTGGAGGGACAGATGCTGAGGGTGGGATGCCCTGAGCATGGACAAGTCTCCACCATGACTTGGCAAACACTGGCCAAGAGCAATAGCGGATCCTGCAGCTCCTTCCCAGCTGGATCTCAACCAGGGCTCAGCAGCTCACACTCAGTGGTGACACTGCAGCCATGTCCCTCCTGGGGGGAAGTGCCACCTCCTGAACTCTCCTGCCTGGAGCTGCCCTGCAAAGCCACAGGAATTTTGAGATCCCATCAGCTCCCAGGCCTGTGCTCCTGCTGCTCCCCCACAGCACATCGCTGGAAGTTCTCATGGAGGGGGGTGGCTCCTCAAACTCCAACCACTTGGTTATTTGACCCATCAGCATCCATCCAGCCCCTGTTCCTCTGCAGCTCTGGATCCCACCTATCCCAGCTTCTGTTCCTGTGCAGGTCTGGATCCCACCTATCCCAGCCCCTGTTCCTCTGCAGCTCTGGATCCCACCTATCCCAGCTCCTATTCCTCTGCAGCTCTGGATCCCACCCATCCAGCTCCTGTTCCTCTGCAGCTCTGGATCCCACCTATCCCAGCTCCTGTTCCTCTGCAGCTCTGGATCCCACCCATCCAGCTCCTGTTCCTCTGCAGCTCTGGATCCCACCCATCCAGCCCCTGTTCCTCTGCAGCTCTGGATCCCATTATCCAGCTCCTGTTCCTCTGCAGCTCTGGACCCCACCTATCCCAGCTCCTGTTCCTCTGCAGCTCTGGACCCCACCCATCCAGCTCCTATTCCTCTGCAGCTCTGGATCCCACCTATCCCAGCTCCTGTTCCTCTGCAGCTCTGGATCCCACCCATCCAGCCCCTGTTCCTCTGTAGCTCTGGATGCCCCCAGGGTCTGTGGCTGGTTCAAAAGGCCAGTGGGAAGGTGGGAAGGTGAGCAGGGCTCAGCCCCTCTCTGGCTGCCATGACACATCCTGGCACTGAGGGCGAGGGGAAAACCCAGGTGGTTTATGAAACAAACAAGAATTTCCTTTTTCCTGGTTTACAGCTCCTGTTGGTTCTTTGTGTGGCTGCTGTTTCTGCAGGTTTCTCAGTTATCTTCTCCTTCGTGGGTTGTATCTCTGGGGTTGCAGAGGAGCACTCAAGGATCCTGCCCAGGGACACTTGGCCCCATGAGCCTGCCAAAAGCAAAAGACATTCTCTACTGAATATTTTCCCTACCAAAAGCACTTCTTGCTGCCTGGTCCCTGGGAAAAACACCTGCTTGACCCCTTTCTAGTAAGAAGTCCTGTGTGTCTCCTCTCATCCTGGATTTAACCCACTCTGGATCCCATTAATCTGTCCTGGGTTCATCTCCACTTCTCCAGGGCATTTTTCACTGTCTGCTTCCTACGGTCTTCTCCTGCAGTGACTCTGACCTGTGCAAACTGGGAGGAGGACAGCAGAGGACACCACTGGGATCACAGAATGGTTTGGGTTGGAAGGGATCTTAAGGCTCATCTCATCCCACCCCCTGCCATGGGCAGGGACACCTCCCACCAGCCCAGGGTGCTCCAAGCCCTGTCCAACCTGGCCTTGGACACTCCCAGGGATGGGGCAGCCACAGCTTCTCTGCCCAACCTGTGCCAGGGCCTGCCCACCCTCACAGGGTTTAATCCCAATATCCCATCTATCCCTGCCCTCTCTCAGCTGGAAGCCATTCCCTCTGTCCTATCCCTCCATCCCTTGTGAATAGTCTCTCTCCAGCTTCCTTGTCAGCCCCTTCAGGCACTGGAAAGCCACAGTTTGGTCACCCTGAAGCTTCTTTCTTCTCCAGACTGAACAATCCCCACTCTCCCAGCCTTTCCTCCCAGCAGAGCTGCTCCATCCTGTGACCACCTTGGTGCCTCCTCTGGACTCTCGCCAACAGCTCCATGTCCTTCCCATGCTGGAAGCCCATCCTTCTGGAATGCAGAGGAAGGCACTGGCATGCCTATTGTCTTACCATGGGACATGTGGCACAGTTTTCCAGCTGCCTCCCTGAACTCGGAGAGGGAATAATGGGATTTGCTGTCAACAACCCTCAAGACATCCCCCAGAGTGGCTTGGGCCTTGCACCATGATCAGGGACTCCAGGTCAGGCTCAGCACAGCTGATGGGTGAGAGCTGCTTAAAAACATCCATTTTAGGGGGCTGTATTTTTACAAGAAAAAGCATCTCTGCAGCCAAACTGAAATGTTCAGACTCGGCTGCTGACTCCTGAAAATCTCTGTGCTGGTGTCCCAGTTCATCAAGCTGGGACCAGTTTCTCCCTGTGTGGGTGTGACCAAAGCTGTGCATTCTAAACCCTCCATTCATTGCCCAGCAACTCTTCCCAATGGCCCATTGGCAGCAGCTGCCCAGGGCACAGCTGAGCCCTCAGCCTGGCAGCTGGCTGGGAAAGAAGCCTGGCAGAGGAGCTGGGAGAACTCCCCTGCAGGGAGTCCTTGGCACCTCCACACCCACCTGAGGGCTCAGCTCTGCTCAGGGGCCAGCAAGGATTCCAAAATCCCCCCTGACTGCCAGAGTCACATCCCCCAGTCTGGAACTCCCTGCCCCGGGGGACCCACTGGGGGCTCCCACCTGCACCTCAGGGGACACAATCTGGGGCTTTGGGGACCTCTGGAACCACTCACTGGATCCANCCATTTGGGTGTCTCACCAAGAGTGTAGAAACCCGTGGGTGAAATGTGTTGGTGGAAACCATGGGTTTGTTTGGGGGCTGCTGCAGAAACAGGGCACGTTTCCCACCTGGGTGATGATACGTCCAGCTCAGAGACCATTGATGTGAGTGCAGGACTGGGCTCCAATGGGAATTTCCCTGGTTTGAGGTGTCTTCCACCCTTCTGAAGCAGCTGATGGAGCAATGGATGGGTCAGCACGTGGCCTGTGCCCAGGGACAAGCAGTGGATCTGCCCAGGTGGTCACTGCTTTGTGTCTGGGCTCTGATGAAACACCATCCCAGTGATGCAAATGAATGATGCACTTGGCTCTGCAAGAAGTTTTTGGTCAAGCCAGCACATTTTGAAAATATTCTGTGTGAAAGCCTCAGCAGTTTTTGGCTTGGTTGGAAAAAAATCAAGTCATTCAGTGCATCTATTTTTTTTCCTGGTGGCCAGCAAAATGTTGGTGCCCTGCTGAAGGACTTGGCATGGTCAGAGATCCTCTTTCCTCTGCTTTGGTTGTTAATTCCAGAGACTGAGTTGGCATTGAAATAAGAATTCTGGATCTCCCTACGCTTCCCCAGGGCTGGGGACAGCCAGGGCTGCCTGGGGCATCACTGGAGCTCTCACTGTGACTTATGGACACACTCATAGAATCAATCACAGAATCACAGAATGGATTGGGTTGGAAAAGACCTCCGAGATCATCAAGTCCAACCCTCGGTCCAACTCCAGTCCCTTTACCAGATCATGGCACTCAGTGCCACGGCCAAGCTCAGCTCAAAAACCTCCAGGGATGGGGAATCCACCCCCTCTCTGGGCAGCCCATTCCAATGCCTCAGCACTCTCTCTGCAAAGAAGTTTTTTCTGCTCTCCAACTTCAATTTCCCCTGGCAGAGCTTGAGCCCCCCGTGCCCCCTTGTCCTATTGCTGAGTGCCTGGGAGAAGAGACCAACCCCCAGCTGGCCACAACTTCCCTGATGTGGCACTTCCAGACAGTGCTGAGGTCACCTCTCAGCCTCCTCTTCTCCAGCACAAACACCCCCAGCTCCCTCAGCCTCTCCCCACAGCACTTGTGCTCCACTCCCTTCTCCAGCCTCCTTGCTCTTCTCTGGCCCCGCTCCAGCCCCTCAATATCCTTCCTGAACTGAGGGGCCCACTCAATCTGTTCTCTTTTCCAGGTGGATCCCCTGGCCCGTGCCGTGGGCAGCTCTGCTCCGAGGGGGATGAATCACAGCAGTGCTGGGTTTATTTGCTCTTAGACTCCTTCAAAGAGCAGATGCTGTGGTGTTGGGCATTGTGCCACCAGGAACAGTGTCTGGGCAGAGCATGGGAGAGGGGTCAGGATTTGGGCATTTGGCTTGGATGTCTATGTTTGGTGTTCAGTGACACAGTTGACTGAAGCTCCTTCTGTGGTCAAGAGAGGGAGAAAGGTCCTTCTAGTGAGTCATTTGGAGGTGTGAGCACCTCAGTCACCTTCTGCAGGTTCCTTTTTCTCTTTATAGATGAAGTTGTAGCCCAGGATAACTTATGCCAGGACTAGTAAAGGATGAGCCCAGGCCAGGCTGCCCTTGGTGGCCAACAGTGCAACAAAGAGCAGACTTTCCACCCCCAGGAGGACAAAACCACCAGGAAGGTTTTTCCCATGGAGGTGGGAGTTATTTCACTGCTCTCACCGACTCCTCCTCCCACTCTGCCCCTATGGCTCTGAAGCCTCCAGAGCAGCATGTTCTCCCAGTGGGACACTTTCCATGGACTGCAAAGAGCTGGGAGCTCAGACAAGGTCTAAAGGAGAAGAGAAGATGGCAGAAGAAGCTCTGGGAAAGATGGAAGTGGTGGAGGTGAAACCCAGATTCCAACTCAGTCCCACAGCCACAGGCTGCATGTCCCAACATGCCATTTCTTTGTGCTTTTCTCCCTAAATCAAATAAACTACCTGGCATATGTGGGATTTAACCACTCATGCTTCATCCACAGCAGGGCCCCTTCCCTCCCCCTCTCATTATATGGGTAAAAATGTAATTATCCCAGGTGTAATTAACAGAAACTGTGTTTCCAGTGTCAGCAAGCAGCCTGGGTGTGTGCTGCAACCTGCAGTGGTGGAGCTGTTATCTCTGGCTCACAGCAGAGGGTCAGCACTGCTTGGGGACCTCTGTGCTCCCCCCAGCTTGGGGACAGGGGCCCCATCAAGGTGACAACACAGTGCCCCAAAACTGGCCAGCAGGAGCAGGCAGGGCCATGCCCGCCCTCCTTCTGTGCTCTGCAGTGAAGACACGGGGTGGGAAAGAGCTCCTGAACTCTCACACTTCACAGCCCAAATATCCATCACCCAGGAGCCATCACTGGTGCCTTGAACCAGCCCAGGGTGCTCAGGACGTGGGTGGGACCAAGGGTGTCTGGGCAGATTTATTTGGTCTAGTGCCAAGATGACACAGTTTCACTATTCATATTTCCACTCCAGTGAGAGGTTGGCCTTGCCCACACCACTGGAATTTTGGAGACGTGGCACTGGCCACTATGGAATCCAGGAAAAAGGAAGGTTGGAGATCCTTGAGTGTAATTGCTGACCCAGCACCGCTGTGCTCACCACTGAACCACTCTCTAAGTGTCACATCCACACACCTTGTGAACACTTCCAGGCATGGTGACTCCACCACTGTCCTCAACAATCCCTTCCAATGCCTGACCACCCTTTTGGGGAAGAATTTTTCCCTAAAAAACAACCTAAAACTCTTGAGGCCATGCCCTCTGTTCCTGTCCCTGTGCCCTGGAGCAGAGCCCGACCTCTCACAGCTCCCCCCTCCTGGCAGGGGTTGCAGAGCCAAAAGGTCCCCCCTGAGCCTCCTTTTCTCCAGGCTGAGCCCCCCCCAGCTCCCTCAGCTGTTCCCATGGCACTGCAGAGTCAGGTTTGGAGCTTCTGCCAGGCTGTGTCAGGGCAGTGCAGCTGGGCACAGTGAGCTGCACTCTGCTGGGGACACTGGCCAGGAGAACCTGCTGAGGTTCCTGTTCTGGTGAAGAGCCTGGAGGTGGCCAGGCCTTGCTAACAGGAGCTACTCGTTGCACAGGATCCCCACCACAGCCACCCGTGGGGTGCTCAGGGCTGTGTGGCAGCCCATGCCAAGTGGCACAGACCTTTGTTGGCAAAACTCTGCTGTGGGTTCAGCAGCTGAACACAGAGAGCTGAGTTTATCACACCAGGGTTTTGCTGGGTCACAAGTCCTGTGAGGAAAGGCTGAGGGACCTGGGGTTGTTCAGCCTGGAGAAGAGAAGGCTCAGGGGGGATCTCATCATTCTCTACAACTACCTGAAAGGATGTTGTAGCCAGGTGGGGGCTGGTCTCTTCTCTCAGGCAACCAACAGTAAGACAAGAGGGCAGGGTCTTAAGCTCTGCCAGGGGAGCTTTAGGTTGGATATCAGGAAGAAATTCTTTACAGAGAGGGTGGTCAGGCATTGGAATGGGCAAAGGGGGTGGATTCCCCATCCCTGGAGGTTTTTAAGGTGAGACTGGATGTGGCACTGAGTGCCATGATCTGGTAATCACAGTGGGGTTGGATCAAGGGTTGGACTTGATCTCAGAGGTCTCTTCCAACCCAACTGATTCTATCATTCTATGATTCTATAAGCCATGTTGGTGTTGCCTGAAGATACCTTTGTGTGGCTGTGCAAGGCTTGGCTTAAACCCATCCTCAGCAGGGAAAACCTTTGCTCAGTTCTTATCCCAGTGGTGCCCTGTCATGCCCACTCTGGGCACTCGGCACCAAACAAACACACCAGTTGTGTTTCTCCAGGTTTTGGGGGTTGGCTGGGCTGAGGTCCTGCTTCCCAAGGGACCCTGGCAGAGCTGAGGTCCTGCTTCCCCACCAGTACTGGCTGGGCTGAGGTCCTGCTTCCCCAAATCCCTGGTTGGGCTGAGCTGAGCTCCTATTTCTCCACAAGCCCTGGCTGAGCTGAGCTCCTGCTCCCCAAGGACCCCTGGCTGGGCTGAGCTCCTGTTCCCCAAAATCCTTGGCTGAGCTGTGCTCCTGCTCCTCCACCAGCTCTGGCTGGGCTGAGCTTCTGCTCCCCAAGGAGCCCTGGCTGGGCTGCACATGGCAGAGGGCGTGTGTGGTGGTGGCTACACCCATCACCCTGGCAGCCCCTCGGGGAGAAAATGGATGCAAGCCACGTGCGATCTCAGCCGGATCCAGCTTCACTTGCGCTTTAATGACACATAATCCGGGTTTGAAGTAACTTCTTGTCCATGAAACCATAACCCAGAGAGGCTCGGGCCGAGAGGCCCCTCCTGCCCCGAGGGATGCGGGTCCCGGCGCCCACCGGAGCCCTCGGAAGCGCCGCGGCCGCTCCCGTTTGCTGCCCGTGCACGCGGGGGCACGTCCCGGCTCCTTCCCGGGCNAAACTCTTGAGGCCATGCCCTCTGTTCCTGTCCCTGTGCCCTGGAGCAGAGCCCGACCTCTCACAGCTCCCCCCTCCTGGCAGGGGTTGCAGAGCCAAAAGGTCCCCCCTGAGCCTCCTTTTCTCCAGGCTGAGCCCCCCCCAGCTCCCTCAGCTGTTCCCATGGCACTGCAGAGTCAGGTTTGGAGCTTCTGCCAGGCTGTGTCAGGGCAGTGCAGCTGGGCACAGTGAGCTGCACTCTGCTGGGGACACTGGCCAGGAGAACCTGCTGAGGTTCCTGTTCTGGTGAAGAGCCTGGAGGTGGCCAGGCCTTGCTAACAGGAGCTACTCGTTGCACAGGATCCCCACCACAGCCACCCGTGGGGTGCTCAGGGCTGTGTGGCAGCCCATGCCAAGTGGCACAGACCTTTGTTGGCAAAACTCTGCTGTGGGTTCAGCAGCTGAACACAGAGAGCTGAGTTTATCACACCAGGGTTTTGCTGGGTCACAAGTCCTGTGAGGAAAGGCTGAGGGACCTGGGGTTGTTCAGCCTGGAGAAGAGAAGGCTCAGGGGGGATCTCATCATTCTCTACAACTACCTGAAAGGATGTTGTAGCCAGGTGGGGGCTGGTCTCTTCTCTCAGGCAACCAACAGTAAGACAAGAGGGCAGGGTCTTAAGCTCTGCCAGGGGAGCTTTAGGTTGGATATCAGGAAGAAATTCTTTACAGAGAGGGTGGTCAGGCATTGGAATGGGCAAAGGGGGTGGATTCCCCATCCCTGGAGGTTTTTAAGGTGAGACTGGATGTGGCACTGAGTGCCATGATCTGGTAATCACAGTGGGGTTGGATCAAGGGTTGGACTTGATCTCAGAGGTCTCTTCCAACCCAACTGATTCTATCATTCTATGATTCTATAAGCCATGTTGGTGTTGCCTGAAGATACCTTTGTGTGGCTGTGCAAGGCTTGGCTTAAACCCATCCTCAGCAGGGAAAACCTTTGCTCAGTTCTTATCCCAGTGGTGCCCTGTCATGCCCACTCTGGGCACTCGGCACCAAACAAACACACCAGTTGTGTTTCTCCAGGTTTTGGGGGTTGGCTGGGCTGAGGTCCTGCTTCCCAAGGGACCCTGGCAGAGCTGAGGTCCTGCTTCCCCACCAGTACTGGCTGGGCTGAGGTCCTGCTTCCCCAAATCCCTGGTTGGGCTGAGCTGAGCTCCTATTTCTCCACAAGCCCTGGCTGAGCTGAGCTCCTGCTCCCCAAGGACCCCTGGCTGGGCTGAGCTCCTGTTCCCCAAAATCCTTGGCTGAGCTGTGCTCCTGCTCCTCCACCAGCTCTGGCTGGGCTGAGCTTCTGCTCCCCAAGGAGCCCTGGCTGGGCTGCACATGGCAGAGGGCGTGTGTGGTGGTGGCTACACCCATCACCCTGGCAGCCCCTCGGGGAGAAAATGGATGCAAGCCACGTGCGATCTCAGCCGGATCCAGCTTCACTTGCGCTTTAATGACACATAATCCGGGTTTGAAGTAACTTCTTGTCCATGAAACCATAACCCAGAGAGGCTCGGGCCGAGAGGCCCCTCCTGCCCCGAGGGATGCGGGTCCCGGCGCCCACCGGAGCCCTCGGAAGCGCCGCGGCCGCTCCCGTTTGCTGCCCGTGCATGTGGGGGCACGTCCCGGCTCCTTCCCGGGCACGTCCCGGCTCCTTCCCGGACACTCCCCGGCTCCTTC
>VWZD01000639.1:13761-33603 GCA_013396695.1 Sakesphorus luctuosus
GGGCGCGGCGGGAGCGGCCCCAGCCCGGCCCCGAGGCGAGCGGCGGCGGGGGCGCTCCCGCCCGGCTGCGCGCTGGGGCCGCGGCCTGGGCCCATTGTTAGCGCCGCGGGGAACCCCGGGCGCCCGGAGGGACCCCCGAACCGCCGGAGGGGCCCCCCTAGCCCGGGAGGGACCCCCGAACCGCCGGAGGGACCCCCCGAGCCCCGGAGGGACCCCTGAAATGCCAGCGGGGTTCCTGAACCCCCGGCGGGACCCCCGAGCTCCAGCAGATCCCCCAAAGCGCCCGGTGGGACCCCTGAACCGCCGGAGGGATCCCCCGAACCTCTGGCGGGACCCCCCGGCCATGCGGGCGGTGGGTGTTGCAGAGGGGGCAGCGGGGCCATCTCGGGGGCTCCCCCGGCCCCGTCGCGCTCCTCCTGCCCATGGGGGGCTCTCCCCCTCCCCTCCATGCCGGAGCTCTCCCCTCCATCCCGGGGAGATCTCCCCTTCCCCTTCATCCCGAGGGGTCTCCCCTTCCCTTCCATCCCGGGGAGTCTCCCCTTCCCGTCCATCCAGGGAGGGTCTCCCCTTCCCCTCCGTCCCGGGGGCTCTCTGCTCGCCGCTGTGTTGCCCCGGGGGGCTCAGGGGGTGCTCGAGTGGCACTCCCCGGTTTGGGGGTTCCCTGGGAGAGGAGAGGGGTGGGCGCTGGAGAGGGCGGCCAATCCTTTGGGAAGTGCCGGGTGATCCATGGGGGTTGTGTTTGTATGTGTGTGTTTTTGTTCCTCCCCCCTCCCCTTCCCCTTGTTTTTATCTCGCGCTCGGCCCTCGTGAATGGCAAACTAGGAATTTTAAGAGTCTCCCCGACCTGAGAAACGCTCCGATTTATTTATTTATTTATTTTCGTTTGTTTTGTTTGTTGTTTCGCTTGGTCGGTGTTTAATAACTTTGTTCGGAGCAGAGATTTTTTATTCGGCAGATCGTGAGTGAGGAATTTCCTTTTTTTCAAAGGAGGTGCCGCGGATCCTCCAGGGCTTTAACGCTGATTTAGGGAATCTGCTGGGAATCTGCTGCTTCTCCCCGGGTTTTCAGGAAAACACAAGGACAACATTAAAAGTTCTTCTAGGCCAGGCCCACACAGCTCTCACACAATGGCTCTGCTTTCATTTCCAGTGGAACTTTCCAAAAAGAAAATAAAAACAACCCACCCAACCCAAACTCCCCTCCTTTGGGATTGAACTTTTTGAAACGTGCGGTTTGCACCGTCTTTAATTTTTTAATAATCTGTGATTTTCGAGAGGAATGTGGAATAATAAGAGCCGGGCTCTTTGTGGATTAAAGCTCCTTTATTTAGTGTTGCTAAAACTTGCTCGGAGGTTTCCCCGAAGTTTTTGTTGCTCCCGGAACGTGCCATAATTCGGAGCGTTTTGCCTGGAATGATAACACGGAGCAGTTTATTTACACCCCGTGTTTCTCCACGAGGAAGGGGCAAATCGCCTGCTCCCAGCTCGGTGGAGCAGCGTGGAAAGCCTTTGTTTGTAAATCCCCCGTTCTGCTCCACCTGGGGGAAGTTCAGCCCGTATTTTCGGAGGAGTTTGGGAATCCCGGGGGTTCTGGAGCCCCCCCGGCAGCTGCGGGTGAGCAGCCGGTGGATGATTCCAGCCTTTGTGGGGCTCTCAGTGATGGGATTGAGCCGTCCCGCTGCCTCCAGCACGGCATTCCCATAAAAACACGGCTTGGAACTAAACTTGAACTACCCACAATGCTCCGTTCCCCTTTGCTCCCTTTCAAAATGTCGCCTTTGCCAAGTTTTTTCCGCTCGTGTTTGGAGCAGCCGAAAGAGGAAGAAGCTCCCGGGAACAGCAGGGGTTGATGTGGATCCTCTCAATCCACTCCCTGAGCTTTCCAGAGCCTCAAACCCCCCCGCCCCCAATTTTTATTATTAACGATCCGCGTGCCAATTAACGCAGAAATGAATTAGTGGATGGAGGGACCTGCAGCCCTGCCAGGGAGCAAAGGCTGTGGTTGTGCAGACTTGCAACTTTGTACCTGGTGGTTTCCCTTTGAAAAAGGGCTTGTCACAGTATCTAGATACTGGATTTTTTTTTTTGTGGATTCATAGGATCTTCCTATATTTGTTTTTGTTACTTGGTTTGTGTTTGTTTTTGTTTAAGGCTGCCCTGAGATAACTTGTAACCTCCTTTCAAGGGGCTGCACAGATTTCATTGTCTGCAATTAATGCACCCCCCCAATTTCCTGATACACCATTTTCTTCAGCAGTAATTACTGAATTTTTTGCTCTTATTGCATAGAGGAGCTTTAGTGCTTCATTTGATGTTACTGAAGGATTTTGATACTGTTTACCAAAGGGAGACTAAAATGCCATTAGATTATACTCCTAAAATCAGTGAAGATTTAGTAATATCGTGTTTAAACAGTGTTTTTTCAAGTCTTTGGGGAAGGTGGTGATTTCCAGACCTGGTGAATGTTCCTGGTGTTTAAGTTGTGAGTGTATAAAACCCCCTGCAGAGTGGCCTTGGGGGCTGTTGGTGTCTGTGGCAACAAATCATCTTGTGGGTGCAATTAGAAAAAAAAATCTCCTCTCTGCAGTTTTTAGAGTCATTTTGTTCTGAATATTAACCCTGCTCTCAATTAGTGGGACAAACTTGACAGGGTTTGATCAGAGACAGGGCTAGGATTTTTTGGTTTTGTGTCGACTGTCTCTCTCCACTGGTAGAAAATCGTTCTGGGAAGTTCCTGGTGGTAGTTGATGTTGTTCAGAACTGCTTCGATGGGCAGGGAGGGGACAGAGCTGCCTTTGAGGCCCTTGGAGCTGCTCTCAGGAGCCACCAAGGGCCAACAGTGAAGGATGTGGGGCTGGTGTGACGCTGTCCTGGGGCCCTAAACACCCCCCACCACCCCAATTTCATCCTTAGGACTCTTGCATTTATGTACCTGAATTTATGAACTTTTTAATAAAGACTAACTCAGACTATCCCATCTCTTTAAAAACAAATTTGCTTTGTGTGTGAGCATTTTATAACAGAGAAAACACTTTTCTGTTCACACTTGTAGTGTCTTGATTGCTCTGATAGTGTTGCCTTAAAATAACAAACAAAATTCCGTGGTTTTGTGCTGTGGATGTTACCAAAATATTTGGGAATAGGGAATTAGTGGGTTGCTCTCAGCCTGGCCCACCAGTTGTTCTGGATCATTTCAGGTGTATGCAAAGCATTTGGGGTATTTTATATATTTATTGGGGTGTTTTGTTGGGGCATTCAGGGCACTGCAAATGTGTTGGAGGGTTTTTATGAGTCATCCAGCCCTCCCCTGGTGCTGTTGGTGGCAGGACTGGCACTGCTGGTTGTGCCGGCTCTGGAAGGTTCTCCCAGAGGGTACCTGCCCTTTCTTTCTCCAGGGAATCTCATCCAACATGCCAGTGTGTTTTATGTCTTCTGACCACAGCCAGCTCCTGAGTTAGCAGGAAGGGTGCACGTGTGTTTGGGACTTCATTACAAGCAGAATTCCAGGATTTTAAGTTTGCATTGGAAAAAAAAAAACCCACTAAACTGTTGCTTTGCTGCTTTGCATGACTGAGGGAACCCTGAGGATACAGTAGGGCTGTGTGTTTGTACTGACTGAGGCTCTGCCTCTGACAGGTGTAAACAGGCACTGCCTGTGTCATTTCTCCTCCACTGTTTTTTGGGGGGCCTTTTTCCTGCAGTTTTCTGTGGCAGCCCTGCAGTTGGTGTGTTGTCCACCACAGAAATTCCCAGTCTGGTGTCAGACTAGTGGGCACCTTATATGAGTTCTGTGTATCCTGAGGATCCTGTGCAGCACAGAATGTGGAAATTCTGACTAACAGGCGTTTTGAGGTGCTATTTTAGCGGCTGAGTTAATGGAGCAAATGAGTGTTGAAAGGAGTCAGAGAAGAGGAGACTGAGGGGAGACCTCCTGGTAGTTCCAAATTCCTGGGAAGGGGCAGAGGAGGGGCAGGCACTGATCTCTGCTCTGTAGGGACCAGGGTCAGCACCCAGGGAATGGCTGGAGCTGTGCCAGGGCAGGGACAGCACCCAGGGAATGGCTGGAGCTGTGCCAGGGCAGGGACAGCACCCAGGAAATGGCTGGAGCTGGGCCAGGGCAGGCTCAGGTTGGATCTCAGCCAAAGGCTCTTCCCCCAGAGGGTGGTGGGCACTGACCAGGCTCCCCAGGGCAGTGGGCAGGGCCCCAAGGCTGCCAGAGCTGCAGGAGGGATTGGATGATGCTCTGGGGCACAGGGGGTGACTCTTGGGGCTGTTCCTGTGCAGGGCTGAGGGTTGGACTGGCTGGTCCTTGGGGGTCCCTCCCAGCTCAGCACATTCTGGGATTTGCCACTGTGATGTTCCCCTGCCAGTCACAAGATGGGTGTGTTATTCAGCATGTAAGGACTGTAAGGATTTATTCAGCATTTAAGGAGCTGTAAGAATTTCATGTTTTCTTTTCCATCTCTCTCCCCCCATCTCTCCCCTCTCCAGGTGTTGGTGGAATGAGCGTAGCGTGCGTTTTGAAGAGAAAAGCAGTTCTGTGGCAGGACTCGTTCAGCCCCCACCTGAAGCAGCACACCCAAGACACAGCCAACCCCAACATGCCTGTTGTACTGACATCTGGCACAGGCTCCCAGGCTCAGCCCCAGCCCGCTGCCAACCAGGCCCTGGCGGCAGGGACACACTCCAGCCCGGTGCCGGGCTCCATCGGGGTGGCCGGGCGCTCCCAGGACGACGCCATGGTGGATTATTTCTTCCAGAGGCAGCACGGGGAGCAGCTGGGCGGGGGCGGCAGCGGCGGCGGCGGCTACACCAACAGCAAGCACCGCTGGCCCACCGGGGACAACATCCACGCCGAGCACCAGGTACAGCACCCCTGGCCGTGCCCACCCGGGCCCATGCCCACTTCGTGCCCACCTGGGCCCATGCCCCCCCGGGCCTGGGCCTACTCGTGCCCACTTCATGCCCACCCAGGCCTGTGCCCACACGTGCCCACTTCATGCCCATCCCGGCCCGTGCCCATCCCGGCCTGTGCACACCCCGGCCCGTGCCCACTTCATGCCCACCTCAGCCTGTGCCCACCTCAGCCATGCCCAGCCCATGCCCACCTTGGCCAATGCCCACTTCATGCCCACCTCGGCCCGTGCCCACTTCATGCCCACCTCAGCCTGTGCCCACCCCAGCCCATGCACACTTCATGTGTACCTCGGCCATGCCCACCTCAACCCGTGCCCACCTCAGCCGTGGCCACCTTGGCCGTGCCCACCTCATGCCCACCTCAGCCGTGCCCAACCTGTGCCCACTTCATGCCCACCTTGGCCTGTGCCCACCTTGGCCCGTGCCCGGGGATAGAGGCTTTCAGTGCTGCTTCTGGCAGGTTCTGGTTGCAATGGTTGGACTGGCATCAGTGGTGGGTTTGTTTTCCCCTCCCAGGGTGGCGGTGCCTCGGTGGTTCTGAGTGAAACTCCTCCTGAGGGTGTTGAAATCACAATCCACCCTCTGTGACAGTCAAATGTGTGTTTACAAAATTCATCATTCCCTTTATTGATTTTTTTTTCTTTCTGATGTGTGAACGGGCAGAGCTGTGGCTGCTGCTGCTGCTTTTCAAATCTGTTGCTGTAGTTAAATAATTCTTATGTAATGGTATTACAAAACTGCCAATGCCTGTAGGTTGGGCTTTCACCATTCCCAATATTGGAAAACACAGTGGTGGAAGTTGCTGGTGGTGTGTTTTCCTGGGTTTCTTTGCTTTGGGTTTGGGATTTGCTGGTTCTGACTGGGAGGGGAAGGTGCTAATGGTGTGCTCAGCTGGAGAAGGGAGTGGAGCACAAATGCTGTGGGGAGAGGCTGAGGGAGCTGGGGGTGTTTGTGCTGGAGAAGAGGAGGTTGAGAGGTGACCTCAGCACTGTCTGGAAGTGCCACATCAGGGAAGTTGTGGCCAGCTGGGGGTTGGTCTCTTCTCCCAGGCACTCAGCAATAGGACAAGGGGGCACGGGGGGCTCAAGCTCTGCCAGGGCAAATTGAAGTTGGAGATGAGAAGAAACTTCTTTGCAGAGAGAGTGCTCAGGGATTGGAATGGGCTGCCCAGAGAGGGGGTGGATTCCCCATCCCTGGAGGTTTTTCAGCTGAACTTGGCCGTGGCACTGAGTGCCATGATCTGGTAAAGGGACTGGAGTTGGCCCAAGGGTTGGACTTGATGATCTGGGAGGTCTTTTCCAACCCAATCCATTCTATGATTCTGTGATTCTATGAACTGGGAAGGGAGCAGCCTGGAGAGTGTCACAAACCAGGGCTTTTAGAAATGCACTGAATTCCTAGAGCCACTTAATGTGTCTAAAGGGGTAGTGGGCCGAGATGTGTCAGGAGTTGTGTTTACTAGAAGGCCTTTCAGTGCATTGTGAGTTGTGCTGGAGTTAAATGAGTGTATGACTCACTCCACTCTGTCTGTGACCTGCAACTCACTCATCAAAGACAGGGATGTGCTTCCTCTCCGAGGCGGCAGAACCCGAGTGTAAGCACATTTGAAAACAGAATGATCCCCACAAATATTGCCAGAGCAGCAGACACAGAGCTTTTGCAACCTTTATGAACATCTCCTGCCTCTGGTTTTTCAAATCAAAGCAGCCAAGCCCTTGCTCCTCTGCTGTGCCTCCCCAGGGGATGTGTTGCCAACCAGACCATTTAAAAGCAAACATTGCAGGGAATTTTGCAACCTCACTGAAGTCAGTGTGTACATCAACAAAGAAATAAACCCAAGTGCCCTGTTAATTTGTTCTGGAAGAAAAAAAAGATCACATAAAATACTACAATATGAACGAAGCAACTAGAAAAATATTGTTATTCCTTTATGTGGAAATACAGTATTTAGGTATCACTTCAAAGGAAACAACTCCATTGAAACAGATGTAATTTTTCTGTTTACTATCCAGATTTTCAGTCAGTAAATGTAAAACTTGTTTCAAGAGACATCAGTGCAAGAGATCTTAATGTGCTTTGAGTTGTGTAAGAAACAATAAGCAGCAATTTCTTCCTGCAAGGCTGCAACTTGTGGGATTTTCAAAAGAAAGCTCCAAAGCTGTGGTGCAGTCTGGGGTGGGATGTCTGGGCAGGGACTGCTCTTGTGGGGCCTCCTGGGCAAAGGTGACTTCATGTATTGAAATGATGTCATGGATTCTCAATCATCTTCTCCAGCTCACACTTTCATCTTCCTTTCACTGAAAATCCCTAAAAGCAAAGACAGCAAAACTCACTGGAGATAAAGAGGGTGGGGACAGGGCACTCCGAGCTTGCAGCATTAAAAACTCTGCTGGTATTTGAACTTAATTTAATAATGAAAAGACTTAAACTTTGACTCAGCAAGAGAGCCCTGCCTGTTACAGAGACTTGCCAGGAGCTCTGTTGTCAGTTTTCTTCAGTAACTTCCTGAACGAAATGATAGTTATAAATATACCACTTAATGAAAGGAAACTCATTAGCTTATACTAGTTTAAATGAACTTTTCCAGTGCAGTGCACATCCTTTTTGGAGGCAGAACACTTGTGAGGAGGTTGTGTGGACACAAAACACCTGCAGGGTGAAGCTCACAAGGCCCTGAGTGTTGTTTTCTGTTTCCCCTGGTGTGGTCTGTGCTCTGAGCTCAGGAAACACCCACCATAACAGAGTTAACTTGGGGACTTTATCTGTTCTGCTTCCTGGTGGCTTCTGCATTGGCTGTGCTGGACTCATCACATGCTCCTGATGCTTTGCATTCAGTGTTCATCTCTGAACCAATCTGTGTGTTTAATTTCTCCAAACTCAGCTCTGGGGTGTGGCACCAACCCTGTGCTTGTCTGTCTTGATGTGATACCCTGTGCTCCAGTGATTGCTGGGCAGTTTTATCTGGCTCTGTTCCTCCATCCCTGCCTGGGTTTTATCTGGCTCTGTTCCTCCATCCCTGCCTGGGTGCCTCTTTTTCTGTGCATCTCTGTTTGCCTTGGGGTTTTACTCAAAATATGTGTAATCCTAAATACTGCCATTCTTTTTTGACTTTTTGGCCACCTCTCCATCTGTTTCTTGAATTATAAATTCCTTGGAGCAAGGACTAATCTTATGCATGCAAAATGATTTAATTCAGTGTGGGCTTAGCTGGAGTAGGATTGAATTTGTCCTGCAAGAATAGAAGGGAAGTTGTGGCCAGATGGGGGTTGGTCTCTTCTCCCAGGCACTCAGCAATAGGACAAGGGGGCACGGGGGGCTCAAGCTCTGCCAGGGCAAATTGAAGTTGGAGATGAGAAAAACTTCTTTGCAGAGAGAGTGCTGAGGGATTGGAATGGGCTGCCCAGAGAGGGGGTGGATTCCCCATCCCTGGAGGTTTTTCAGCTGAGCTTGGCTGTGGCACTGAGTGCCATGATCTGGTGACGGGACTGGAGTTGGCCCAAGGGTTGGACTTGATGATCTGGGAGGTCTTTTCCAACCCAATCCATTCTGTGATTCTGTAAGTGGAAAGAAGTGCTGGGACATGCAGGGAGGGAGGGAATCCTTATAGGTGGCTGCACTTTATTCTGGATACACTTCTATTACTGTACTTTTGATTTTAGACTCTCATAGATCATGCAGCCTGGAAGACTGGTTAGGAAACTCAGTAGCTAAAAGATAATGGGAAGTCAGAAAAAGTAATTAGAGCCTAATACAGGTTAATGGTTGCCCAGAGCTTGGGAGGTCCTAATTAAAGGTAGAGGGATTGTAATTGTTGAATCCCAGTTTGTTCTTTGTTGGGGATGCAGACAGACAGCTCTGTCTGTTGGTGATAATGCTGCAGTGAGTTTGCCCAAATGATGGCATTTCGTGGTGTTGTTAAACAGCCAGGAGTGCTGTGAGTCAGCTTTAGCCACGGCATCCCTGGTTTGCATGTTTTTATTGTGCTGCTCCTCCTGGTCACTTCTCATCCTGTGACACTGAGCTGTGAGTCGCTTTAGCAGGGATGACTTAAGGCAAAGTTTCTGTCCTCCCAAGGAACTGATGGTGTCCTCTTGTGAGCAGCAGGACAACACTGGTTCTGTTGGTATTTTACCTAGAAACTGTTCTTTCCTATTGAATCATAGAATCATCACAGAATCATAGAATGGATTGGGTTGGAAAAGACCTCCCAGATCATCAAGTCCAACCCTTGGGCCAACTCCAGTCCCTTTACCAGATCATGGCACTCAGTGCCACGGCCAAGCTCAGCTGAAAAACCTCCAGGGATGGGGAATCCACCCCCTCTCTGGGCAGCCCATTCCAATCCCTCAGCACTCTCTCTGCAAAGAATTTTTTTCTGCTCTCCAACTTCAATTTCCCCTGGCAGAGCTTGAGCCCCCCGTGCCCCCTTGTCCTATTGCTGAGTGCCTGGGAGAAGAGACCAACCCCCAGCTGGCCACAACTTCCCTGATGTGGCACTTCCAGACAGTGCTGAGGTCACCTCTCAGCCTCCTCTTCTCCAGCACAAACACCCCCAGCTCCCTCAGCCTCTCCCCACAGCACTTGTGCTCCACTCCCTTCTCCAGCCTCGTTGCTCTTCTCTGGCCCCGCTCCAGCCCCTCAATCTCTTGCCTCAACTCAGGGGCCCACAACTCAACACAACACTCAAGGTGTGGCCTCCCCAAGGCAGAGGCCAGGGGAAGGCTCACTGCCCTGGGCCTGCTGGCCACGCTACTTTGGATCCAGGCCAGGAGCCCATTGGCCTTCTTGGCCACCTGGCCACACTCTTGGCTCCTCTTGAGCTTCCTGTCCCTCAGTCCCCCCCAGGTCCCTTTCTGCCCAGCCTGGAGCGCCGCAGGGCTTGGGGTGGCATTTGCACCTTTTCCTGAAGGTGTGTGAGGGGCTGAGTGTTTATATAAAATGAACCAGTTAAAGATGCTCCTGTTGTTTCACATATTAAGGTATCAAAGGTTCACTCTCCATACAGGTAGCAATATTATCAATCTCTCCTTGTCCCTGCAGACACTGCAGTAGTGGTGGAGTCAGAGTTTTTCCTTCTAGCATGGACTCTCAGAGCTCCTAAGCAAAATCCTGGCTGTCTGCAATTCCAAATCCTCAATCACCAAACTTTACGTGGAAGGCACTTCCCTCAGCCAGATCCTGACTAAAATGTAGCCTTTTTATCCACAAAAAGGTTAAGTGTGAGGGTGCCTTAATATTAAAATGAAGGGATTTAGGCACTGACAGTGCCTGATTGCTGTTGGGCAGCTACCCTGGCTGCACTGGGGTGTTCTTACGCTCTTTATCCAGGAAAAAACATGGATAGGGATCAGAGCATCCCGTAGGTAAAGGCACAGGCTGGCTCTAGATGAGTAATGGGTTGGGTTGAGTTTGTCTTGGTTATGAAAGGTTGCACAGATCTCACAAACTCAACCAGCTCGTGGAGGGGATGAAAGGACAGTTGGGATATTCAGCTGGGCCAGGTTATCAACCCTGAGCAGGTTTTTAGGGACACGGGCTGGGATCTCGTGTGTGCTCCTGAACTGGAGCTCAGGCAGAGCTCCTGTGGTGCTGCTCCCTCTGGAATTACAGGGAATGGATATCCTCAGCCTGTCTGAGTTGCAGTTGGGGTAGTGTGGGAGCTGCTGAGCAGAAGCAAATGATTTTAGGCATTTGCTTTCTCTGAGAGCATGTTTAATTAATAACTGGAGACAATAGAACTCTGCAGGGATCGCCTTGTTGAATGTGGGGAATTTTTCACATGGAGTTGGTGAAGAATAGTGAGAGCAGCAGGGCTGGGACTGGGGTTTGTGCTCAGCTCTGCCTTTTGGCAATGTGACCATGTGAGTTCTTAACAGGGAACTTGAACTCCAGTGGAGGCAGGAGGTGATTCTGCTGCAGCTCCCCTGTCAGGGCATGGCTGCTCAAATGCTGCTGCACTGAGAGGGGCTGGGTTTGAGGATGGTGACAATGCTGGGTGTCTCTTGGCAGGCACCGTGACCAGAGTTTGCCTTAAAGTTGTGGCAAGGTCCTCTGAAAAGATCCTGGAAATGAAGGAAGCCCTGGTGTTCCTTCCTCCAAAGGGAAATCCTGTCAAAGTGGCAGTGAACTCTTCAGCAGAGGTGTCACCCCATTCCTGAGAGTGTCCAAGGCCAGGCTGGACAGGGCTTGGAGCAACCTGGGCTGGTGGGAGGTGTCCCTGCCCATGGCAGGGGGTGACATCCTTAAGTTTCCTTCCATCTCAAACCATTCTGGAATCCTGTGATTCCATGGAGTTGGAGGATGTTCTAGGCTGGGTTTAGAACCAGAGACCTGAGAGCCACTGCCAGTGCCTAAAGGGGCTCCAGGAGAGCTGGAGAGGGACAAGGGATGGAGGGACAGGACAAGGGGAATGGCTTCCCACTGCCAGATGGCAGGGATAGATGGGATATTGGGCAGGAATTGCTGGCTGGGAGGGTGGGCAGGCCCTGGCATTGCTGCCCAGAGAAGCTGTGGCTGCCCCATCCCTGGGAGTGTCCAAGGCCAGGGTGGACAGGGTTTGGAGCGACCTGGTCTGGTGGGAGGTGTCCCTGCCCATGGCAGGGGTGGAAGGAGATGGGCTTAAGATCTCTTCAAACCCAAACCACTCCATAATTTCTGACCCCCTGTGGAAAGAGCCTTTAGGGGCTCCAAATAATTGGGGTTGTTGTCTGTGTTGGAGTTGAAGCCCCAGAGTGAGTCCCTTGTCATGAACACCACGTGACAGCACATGTGGCTCAGGTCTTGAAGATGATTCCTCATGAAATGTTCCATTAAATCTGTTGAATTTTCTTGGGAACCTCCATGTGTATCCTGGTGAATTGGTCAGGGCTCTCCTTCTGCTGACACTGAAACTAATCCTGACTTGATACCCAGGTCATTTAGAACATCATTCCTCGCTGAGATGAAATGTCTGGTCTGGCTGATTTGTTTCACAGAGATTTCTCACTAGTAAAGAGGTGTCTTGGGAGGGGGAATTGGAACATTTAATTGAGTTTTCTGCTTTATATTGCCTTTGGAACATTTTCCCTGAGACTGAAGGAACACGAGTAGATTGACTTAGTTGGATATTTCAGGTTGTGTACTGGAAAATCCTGCTGATGTCGAGGGGAGAGAAAACACCCTGGGCTGTTCAGAAAGGCAGTCCAGGAATGTGATTTATGCAGGTGCAGGTTTTACTGTCCCTGCCAGACCATGGCAGGGGACTGGCTCTCGCTGGGGTTGCCCAGGTGGGCTGGTGTTGGTGTTGGTGTTCCCCATGGGGTGTCACTGCTGTAACTGCTCCTTTACTCTGTTGCTCTCTCAGGAGGAGCAAAGACAATTTCCCACTATTGAATTTACAAATTTCAAGGAGAATTCTAAAATTTCAGTGAATATCTTGCACCCACGCTTTGAGAGAGGTTTATTAGAGAATCTGTCCTGCCTGTTTTGTTCCTCCCTCTCCCCAGCTTTGCTTTCCTCTCAGCAGCCCCTTTGTGGTTTGCTGAGTTGCTGGGCCCTCTCTGTCCATCTGAGAGCAGGCTGTGATCCATTTTTGTGGCTTTGTGTAAGATCTGACCCACCCAATCCATCCCCAGCCTCCTCTTCCTCCCAAACTGCCACAACTGGGGGTGTTTGTGCTGGAGAAGAGGAGGCTGAGAGGTGACCTCAGCACTGTCTGGAAGTGCCACATCAGGGAAGTTGTGGCCAGGTGGGGGTTGGTCTCTTCTCCCAGGCACTCAGCAATAGGACAAGGGGGCACGGGGGGCTCAAGCTCTGCCAGGGGAAATTGAAGTTGGAGAGCAGAAAAAACTTCTTTGCAGAGAGAGTGCTGAGGGATTGGAATGGGCTGCCCAGAGAGGGGGTGGATTCCCCATCCCTGGAGGTTTTTCAGCTGAGCTTGGCCGTGGCACTGAGTGCCATGATGTGGTAAAGGGACTGGAGTTGGCCCAAGGGTCGGACTTGAGCATCTCAGAGTTTTTTTCCAACCCAATCCATTGTATCATTCTATGAACTCATTCCTACTGCCGGTAAATCTCCCTATCAAGGAGCTGTTCCACAGCATTGACTCTGGTGTTCCTCTGTGTAAAAACCTGCCCTTGGTTGTGTCTGGGACAATTCTGAGCTGTTTGCTCTGATCTTGCAGTGAACAAACCTGCCTTTGTGCTGTGCTGTGTGTGATGCTGTGCTCCCCCAGCGAGGGCTCTGCTCCCAGCTCTCCTCTTACTCCTGCCTCTGCTAAGGATAACTTTTGTTCCAGGACAGTTGTTTTTATTGGGAACATCTGGCCTTGCTACTCCAAGTTTTGCTTCAGACTTTGTGGGGTGAAATTCGACTGTTCCCAACTCCTCTGTGCCAGCAGTTGGTGTGGCACAGGCCACTCACATCTGCCCCTGGCAGAGCTTGGCCCTGGAGTGAGACATTGCTCTATCCCTTCTTTACACCTCTTTCCTTTTGCATTTAAACCTTGCAGGGTCAGAGCAAGGGTGGGAGTGAAATGAAAAGCCCTGCCAGGTTCAGATGAGCCAGATCTTGGTGTAGCCCCGAGTGCTTGTACAAAACCACTGATCAGACACACCCCTGGGAAGCAGCAGACAATTTTCCCAAGGTATTACCAGCTCCAGTGGGGCAAAAGGAAAGTTGTTTCTTGTATTTTTTAATCATAGAATCATAGAATTGATGGGGTTGGAAAAGACCTCCCAGATCATCAAGTCCAACCCTTGGGCCAACTCCAGTCCCGTCACCAGATCATGGCACTCAGTGCCACGGCCAAGCTCAGCTGAAAAACCTCCAGGGATGGGGAATCCACCCCCTCTCTGGGCAGCCCATTCCAATCCCTGAGCACTCTCTCTGCAAAGAAGTTTTTTCTGCTCTCCAACTTCAATTTCCCCTGGCAGAGCTTGAGCCCCCCGTGCCCCCTTGTCCTATTGCTGAGTGCCTGGGAGAAGAGACCAACCCCCAGCTGGCCACAACTTCCCTGATGTGGCACTTCCAGACAGTGCTGAGGTCACCTCTCAGCCTCCTCTTCTCCAGCACAAACACCCCCAGCTCCCTCAGCCTCTCCCCACAGCACTTGTGCTCCACTCCCTTCTCCAGCCTCGTTGCTCTTCTCTTGTCAGTTGGGTTGGAAGAGATCTCTGAGATCAAGTCCAACCCTTGATCCAACCCCACTGTGGTCAATCTGGCACTCTGTGCCCTGGGCTGGTGATCACAGTGGGGTGGATCAAGATATGGTGGATTCTCTGTCCCTGGAGGTGTTTAAGAGGACACTCAGTGCCACATCCAGTCCCTTCTCCAGCCTCCTTGCTCTTCTCTGGCCCCGCTCCAGCCCCTCAATCTCTTGCCTCAACTCAGGGGCCCACAACTCAACACAACACTCAAGGTGTGGCCTCCCCAAGGCAGAGTCCAGGGGAAGGCTCACTGCCCTGGGCCTGCTGGCCACGCTAGTTTTGATAATCTTGCACCCCAACAATGTGTGCCTGAGACATGCAGAGTAACCCAAATTCCACGTTAATGAAGCTCTTCCCTGGGTGAATCAAATCAGAGGCACAACATAATTAGCTAACGAAGGCGAGCCCCTCTGAAAGGCTGCTTTTCTTGCAGTTATTTCTGTCCCTGAATCATTAATCATCTTGGCCCAGTGCCAGGTACAGCATTAGCCAATCTGCCATTTCAATAGCTTTTTGCTTCCAGTGCTAATGGTAGTAGCAGTTCTAATGATGAATCCTTTACTACAAAAATAGTAGTTAAACCACCTAATCCTGTCTAATACTTGTGACTTCACGTTCTTTCTTTACCCACTATTGTTATAGGAGAGGACTAAAAATAGTGCTGTAATCAGTTGGTGGAACAACATATTTTAACCCTGGGTCTGGGTGTTGGTGGCAAACCTGTTGTTGAGTGTGTGACTCTTTTCTTATTCTCAGCTGGGAATAAATTTCCCCTCTCTGGATCCTGTGAAGGTGTCTCTGAATGCTCTCATAGCTGATATTTTCTTAAACAACCTGCTGTGTGAGCTGTTCAAACAAGACAAACTCCCCCAGCTGAGGAGGAGGCATTTGTTTCCATCTGAAATTTGTAAACCTTTAGTTGATTTAAAAAGCTTTAACAACTTGTGAGTATATAAATCAAGTGCTGCAAAGTATTTTGGCTCTTCAACCAGCTGTTTTGTTTTTTTTTTGTGTTTTCTGCTCTCCATTCTAATGATGTTTCATTGGATGATTTTTGTTCTCACTGCCTCAATTCTGGTGTTCTTGTAGTAATGCTGAATTTTTTTGAGGAATGTCTTACTAGAAAATAATGTTTGTTTGGGTGGTTTTTTTGTTTATTTTTTTATTGCAAATTGAGGAAGACAAACTGTGGAGGCCTGAAGGACAGAGAGGCCTTTTCACACTTAGAGAGTGCACTTGAGTTATAAATAAATATTCAATGAATAATCACACTTTGGAGGTGTACCAGGAATGTACCTGTGCAAACAGGGAGAACTTGGGAGTTTCTCATCTCTTCTCAGGGAGACAAAATGCTGCTCATCTTCAAGGCCAGGTTGGACAGGGCTTGGAGCACCCTGAGATAGTGGAAGGTGTCCCTGTCCGTGGCAGGGGTGGGATGGGATGGGCTTTAAGGTCCCTTCCAGCCCAAGCCAGTCTGGGGTTCTGCTTTAGGAGCTGGGAGATCATTTATCTGTCCTGACAAGTGTGACTGATGTGATTTCCCACATTCCTCTGCAGCAGCAGAGGAGCAAAACAAGTGATCCCCCAGCAGGATGGGCCCACCAGGCTCGTGCAGAGCTGAGGTCCTGGTTGGATCCCTCCAGGCTCCCCAAGATCAGCAGAGGCCGAGCAATGGGCCCTTTTGGGGATTTATGGTGGGTTTGGGGTTCCTTGCTCAGCTTTGTTTGCTGGGATGGTGGGAGAGCCCAGAATGCCCTCTGGAGGAGTCCATGGGATCCCCTGGAGTTGGTTTGCTTGGCTGCAGCGCCAAGTGAGGGCAGGGCCGAGTGAGGGCAGGGCCGAGTGAGGGCAGGGCCGAGTGAGGGCAGCACTGGGGGCAGCGCTGAGTGAGGGCAGGGCCGAGTGAGGGCAGCACTGAGGGCAGTGCTGAGTGAGGGCAGGGCCGAGTGAGGGCAGCACTGGGGGCAGCACTGAGGGCAGCACTGAGGGCAGGCCTGGGCCCTGTAATTTGCTGTAGATCAAAGAAATACTGAAATCCTCCATTTACATGTTCCAGCTGCCCAAATTCCTGGCTCTGCAGTGCCCATCCTGCCTTGGTGGGAGCAGAGTGGCCACAAGTGGCACTGGGGCAAAGAGCGGGGTGGTGGGACAACAAGTGCCAGATCCATCCTGTCCTGAGGAAGTGCCAGGCAAGGGGAAAGGCGGCCTTTGGAATGGGGAGCAGGGAATGGGAGCATGGAAAGGTGGGGCTGGCAGAGCAACCTCCCAGCTTGCTTTGCTTACCCACTTCAACATAATTGGCTCAATAGAACCAGTTGAAACCCTCTTCACTCACTGCTGCTGCCAATAAATGCAGATATTTGGTCTGTTTAATGTCCAGCATCAAAAAATAAGATAAGAATCATAAACCCTCAGGCTTTGTGGTGCACTTTTAGAGACAATTTTCTTCTAGATCATCACTAGAATGTTTCTCAGCTGGTTGTTTTTAGCTTCTTTTTCTCCAAAGGACTTTCCAGTTTCTTTTATATTTTTTTTCCTCCTGTATGTCTAATTGTTGTATTTCTTTGTTTAATACCACTTGTCTTTTTCTTGTTGGGAAACATCACTTGTATGAGGAGGAAATAAAAAAATCCTTTGGGGTTAAGAGTGAAATTTAACCTTGCATAGTTTTGCTGTGTGTCTGTCTAGGTGAATATAAATTCTACATAAATAAGGATTCCTTAATACCTAAAGCTGGAGCACAATCCCCTGAGATACCTGCAGGCCATGAAATGGGATACAATCCTGCTCTTGGAATTTATATGTAAAGGTCATATTAGCAACCATATTTGCTTAATATAAGGGGCAGTATTAGCACTGATTGTTGACATTAATATTTACTTAAAATTGCAATTCAGGTACTTTGCTGGTTGGGGAAAAAAACCCCTTGGATTATACAAGAATAAAAAACACGGTCCTGGAAATCCAAAGGTAAATTTCCTGTTGCTCTCATGCTAATTTGTTAGGTCCTTGAAAAGCCTGTTTAGTAATTGGAAGGACAGTTTGGGGCCCTGGTTGTTGTTAATTTAACTGAGTGCAGGATTCCTTTTGACAAGTGCCATTTAGCCCTGTGGGCCTTGTTTGCTGGTTTGAACTGAGCTGGGGGGGCAGCACCAACCGTGCCCGGGGTGCTGGGGGGCACTTGGGGTGGTGCCCTGTGGGTTCCTGAGGGTCCTGGAATGCCAGACTGGTTTGAGGGGAAGGGACCTCAAAGCACATCCAGTGCCACCCCTGCCATGGGCAGGGACACCTCCCACCAGCCCAGGCTGCTCCAAGCCCTGTCCAACCTGGCCTTGGACACTCCCAGGGATGGGGCAGCCACAGCTTCTCTGCCCACCCTGTGCCAGGGCCTGCCCACCCTCACAGCCAACAATTCCTTCCCAATATCCCATCTGTCCCTGCCCTCTGGCAGTGGGAAGCCATTCCCTGTGTCCTGTCCCTTCATCCTTTGTCCCAAATCCCTTTGCAGCTCTCCTGGAGCCCTTTTAGGCCCTGAAAGGGTCTCCAAGGTCTCCTCTTAGAATCATAGAATGGATTGGGTTGGAAAATACCTCCCAGATCATCAAGTCCAACCCTTGGGCCAACTCCAGTCCCTTTACCAGATCATGGCACTCAGTGCCACGGCCAAGCTCAGCTGAAAAACCTCCAGGGATGGTGAACCAGGTGACACCCCCCACCCCCAGCTCTCTCAGCCTGTGTCCATCAGTCCTTGGAACATCTTTGTGCCCCTTCCCTGCTCATCCTTTGCTGTGTTGCAGATTTTTATCCCTGGGGACATCAGGCCTTTCTTTGGGATGGTGCGTTAGAGGTGTAGCAGGTTGTGGTCTCTGTAAATTGCTCCCTGCACTCTGCCCCCTTTGGGTGATCCAAACCCGTGGTTGGCTCTTTGGTGATGCCCATGATGATCAATCACCTCAGGCTTTGCTCTTCTATATGAGGCGACTTCCCAAACTTCCATCTGTGACAGGGTGTGTTTGGAGGGGCCTTGAGGCAGGTCCAGTGAAGAGCAAGGAGGCTGGAGAAGGGAGTGGAGCACAAGTGCTGTGGGGAGAGGCTGAGGGAGCTGGGGGTGTTTGTGCTGGAGAAGAGGAGGCTGAGAGGTGACCTCAGCACTGTCTGGAAGTGCCACATCAGGGAAGTTGTGGCCAGCTGGGGGTTGGTCTCTTCTCCCAGGCACTCAGCAATAGGACAAGGGGGCACGGGGGGCTCAAGCTCTGCCAGGGGAAATTGAAGTTGGAGAGCAGAAAAAACTTCTTTGCAGAGAGAGTGCTGAGGGATTGGAATGGGCTGCCCAGAGAGGGGGTGGATTCCCCATCCCTGGAGGTTTTTCAGGTGAGCTTGGCCGTGGCACTGAGTGCCATGATCTGGTAAAGGGACTGGAGTTGGCCCAAGGGTTGGACTTGATGATCTGGGAGGTCTTTTCCAACCCAATCCATTCTGTGATTCTGTGATTAAAAGTGGCTTGTCCTGTGTTTGTGGTGTGGTGGGTAAGCAGCAGGCTCAGAACCACAGGTACCGGCACAGAGAACATCTTTGGCTCCTGGAGTTGTGCTGTCTCTGTATCTGGTGTAACTCTGTAAACTCAAAAGTGCTCCAGGTATGGACAAGGGCTGCTGTCTGGGTGGCTTTGGGATCACAAAACAGTTTTGCTTCTGGGTTGCTGTCATTGAGTTTTGAGATGGTGAGACCCTCTAATCTTATTTAAAATTAAAAAAGTGCAGTTGTCCTGTGTAAGGGGGCAGCCTCTCAAAAATTAGCTGAGTGCTGCTCGAGGGGCTGGAAAATCCACGAAGAAATAAAAATCCTCAGAAATGAATGTTGGATTCAGACCTGCTGAGAGGCACTTTTGCTGCATGGGAGGTGGAGGTTTGAAGTGGCCATTGAGCCAGGGAGAAATGGGTTTGGATTATTAGAATCTGCAGTAGGTGAGAGCTGAAAGCATTCTGTTTCTCCTCTTGCCCTCCTGGACCAGGCTGTGGGTCTCTGCTGCTGGAATTGGGAAAGCCTCTGGAGCTCCAGTGTGTGAAGGTTTATGAGGTTCAATAAGGCCCAGGGTTGGGGCCTGTCCTTGGGTCACAGGAACTCCCTCAGCAGCTCCAGGCTGGGGGCAGAGCAGCTGGGAGGGTGCAAAAGGCCCTGGGTGTGATGGTGACAGCAGCTGAATGTGAGCCCAGGGGTGCCCAGGTGGGTGAGAGGCCAAAATGGCACCTGGAATGTGCCAGCAGGGACGTGGCAGCAGGACCAGGGCAGGGATTGTCCCCCTGTGCTGAGCTGTGTCCTCATGGCAGGAAGGACATGGAGGGGCTGGAGGTGTCCAGAGAAGGGAATGGAGCTGGGAAGGGGCTGAGGGAGCTGGGGGGGCTCAGCCTGGTGAAAAGGAGGCTCAGGGGGGACCTTCTGGCTCCGCAATCCCTGCCAGGAGGGGGGAGCTGGGACAGGGGGTCGGGCTCTGCACCAGGTCACAGGGACAGGAGGGGAAGGCATGGCCTCAGACTGGGCCAGGGCAGGGACAGGGGGGACAGGAGGGTGAATTTCTGCCTGGAAAGGGTGGTCAGGCACTGGCAGGGGCTGCCCAGGGAGGTTTGGAGTGCCCAGCCCTGGAGGTGCCCAAGGCAGGACTGGCCGTGGCACTCAGAGCTCTGGGCTGGGGGACAAGGTGGGCATCGGGCACAGGGTGGGCTCCATGGGCTGGGAGGGCTTTG
>VWZD01000639.1:43218-53719 GCA_013396695.1 Sakesphorus luctuosus
CCTTCCTTCCCCTTTCCCCTTCCTTCCCCTTTCCCCTTCTTCATCAGAATAATGAGTTGCATTTTAATTAGACATTACCTGATAGGAGTATCTCCATTTCTCCAGGTTGGATTAACCTGCACCAAGACTATTTGCTATGAGTGGATGAATCTGATTTAGGAGGGAGCAAACATGACATTAAAAATCCATGTGAAGCTGCTGCAAAGCAGCTGCTGTGCCTCCCCGTGCAGTGGAATGAGGGGGTGGGAATGTTCTCTGCAGATTATTTTTTGACACCTCATTTGGGAAGAAGGTTCATTTTCAGATGGGGAGAATCCCAGCTCTGAGAGTGGGTTCAGAGCAGGGCCAGCACTTGGTTTGTGCTTATCATGGCATGAGGTCACAGAGCTTTAATGCCTGAAGGAATTCCTGAAAATGCTGAGTTTTCCCAGCTCTGATTGATTCAGGCATTTCTGAGAGCAGTGAGTTTGGGGTTGTGTTTTGGAGATTTGCCTCCCAGTGCTGACTCACCTTTCATTTTCCTCTTCTCCCTGTAACTGTCATAAAATCACAGAATCATAGAATGGATTGGGTTGGAAAAGACATCCGAGATCAGCAAGTCCAACCCTTGGGCCAACCCCACTGTGATCACCAGCCCAGGGCACTTTGTGCCCTGGGCTGGTGATCACAGTGGGGTTGGATCAAGATGTGGTGGATTCTCACTCAGTGCCACATCCATAGAATCATAGAATGGATTGGGTTGGAAAAGACCTCCCAGATCATCAAGTCCAACCCTTGGGCCAACTCCAGTCCCGTCACCAGATCATGGCACTCAGTGCCACGGCCAAGCTCAGCTGAAAAACCTCCAGGGATGGGGAATCCACCCCCTCTCTGGGCAGCCCATTCCAATCCCTCAGCACTCTCTCTGCAAAGAAGTTTTTTCTGCTCTCCAACTTCAATTTGCCCTGGCAGAGCTTGAGCCCCCCGTGCCCCCTTGTCCTATTGCTGAGTGCCTGGGAGAAGAGACCAACCCCCAGCTGGCCACAACTTCCCTGATGTGGCACTTCCAGACAGTGCTGAGGTCACCTCTCAGCCTCCTCTTCTCCAGGCTAGAAGGTTTTGGGGGTGACATTTGTCACTGGGCTTTTCCACATCCTGGAATGAGCCTGATTTTCCAGGAAAGGTGACATTTCACCCTTCTCTTTAAACCAAACCACTATTTCTCATTTCTCTTGGGTTTTTTCTCCCTCAGTCTCACACTTTCCCTTCTTTATCCATTGAATTTTCTCTGTATCTCCCCAAGGTTTTCCAGCATAGATGCAGCTGGACAGGATTTCAGGAGCTCTGGAAGCCAAGAGCCCGCAGGATTTGAGTGTTGGCTTTCCAGGACCATGTTCCTCACTCCAGGCTTTGGGTTTGTGTCCTTCAGATGCCTTAAGAAGGCACTGGGGGTTTCCTCCCTTCCTCCTGCTCCTGGAATGAGAAGGAAACTCGTGGAGAAAGTCTGAAATAAATGAGGAAAATGAAATAAATGAGGAAAGGAGCGGATTTGATTTGTATTTCTTTATCTTGTATGTTCTGAGCCTTCCCTGCAGGAAGTGTCAATAATCTTGTTTTTGGAGCTGACAGTGAAAAACCTGGAGGAGAAGGATGAGGAAAAGAGTGTTTGTGCATTTAGTGTATCTTTTTATCTTCTTGTTTTCTTGCTCTTTGGTAATTCCAGTGGTTTCAGGAGTTTGTGCCTCTTAAGACATCAGAGCAGTTTTTAACAGTTCCATCTTTTATCTCTCCTGCTGTCAAAATGCAGATAATAATTGGAGATGAACAGATACTCTAATCTGGGAAAATTAAGAATAATTTTAAAAAAGCCTCAGAACTTTCATCTCTCTTGTTTCTTGGCCATTTCCATGGTCAGACTCCCACCCTCCAGTCTCCTACATTTCCATTGTGAGACTGAAAAACCCCACAGAAACCCTTTTACTCCAAAATGGCAAAGCTCTGGGGTGTTGGTGGTAGATCAGTGATGCTGGAAGCAGCTCTCTGAGGGGAGAGGGGTTGTTGGTGTGTAATTTATCCCCTCCTCTCCTCTCTGCTAAATTGAATATTGGCCTAACTCTAAGTCCTCTGTAAGAAGAGCTTAGAAGGATTATTTTCATACTAGATAGGGTCAATTTTAATAAAACCCAGGAAATGGATAAAGGAGTCTCACCCTAAACCTCTCCTTGTTCTTTTTGAATTCCCAACCTGCAGAACTGGATGGAAGTCACTTAAAATATCTTTCTTTTTCCTCCATTCCAACTGGCAACTTCCCCTGAGGAAAACACTGAGATGTTCCCAGCCCCCCAAAAGTGCTGCCAGGGCAGGGGGGGGTTCCTTCTCCAGCACCTTGTCCAGGGTGTTGGTGGGATGAGGGGGCTCCTCCTGGAGCTTCAGTCAGCAGTCCCATGTGAGTTTTGCTGCTGAGCCCTTTGATCTGTGACACTTCTCTGAGGCTGTGCAAGTTCCCTTTCTCTCCCAGGATGGGGAGCTGGGTATCTGCCTTTCCTTGCTCAATCCCCTTCCTCTGGAGCTTTGCAGCAGTGGCTGTTGGTGTGTTGGGGGTGGTGGCAGCACAGAGAGGCTGTGAGGGGCAGCTTGGCTTTGTCCTCAGCACGTTCCAGGCATTTGGGCAACACTCTGGGTTTGGAGGAGGTTGTGCTGAGATAAGTCTGTGTCTGGAGTGAAAGAGCAGCTGGGAGAGTTGCTGCCTGAAACTTAATCCAGAGGGTGGGAGGAGGATGGGGACAGAGATGTGAGGCAGCTGGTGGGTGCTGAGCTCCAAAATTGAGTGAACTGGACTGAAATGGTGAAGGAGGAATTTTGGGGGCAGCAGTGAATCTCACCCTGAACCTGAAACCTGGTAAGAAACATTATGCATTTATCTGAGAAGCATTTAATTATTGCTGTGCTGCTGCCCCTGGGGGTGGGAGTGCTGGAGCCTGGTGTGGGGGAGCTGGGGACAGGGAAATGCTGCAGCCCCTGGGGGTCGTTGTGTTGGAGATCTGGAGGGGCTGGAGGGGCAGGGACAGCACCCAGGGAATGGCTGGAGCTGGGCCAGGGCAGGGACAGCACCCAGGGAATGGCTGGAGCTGGGCCAGGGCAGGGACAGCACCCAGGGAATGGCTAAAGCTGGGCCAGGGCAGGCTCAGGTTGGATCTCAGCAAAAGGTTCTTCCCCCAGAGGGTGGTGGGCACTGCCCAGGCTCCCCAGGGCAGTGGGCACGGCCCCAAGGCTGCCAGAGCTGCAGGAGGGTTTGGATGATGCTCTGGGGCACAGGGGGTGACTCTTGGGGCTGTTCCTGTGCAGGGCTGAGGGTTGGACTGGCTGGTCCCTTCCAACTGTGATTCCATGACCATGTTTATGTCCACTGGTGCCTGGGGAAGTGCTTAATAAGTCCATCCAGAGAGAGACAAGCAGAGAGGTTGTGATACAGGTCCTGGACGTTCTTGTACCTGGTCTAAACCAACCACACACTGAACAAAAACAAACTAAAAACCCCCAGACTAAACCCCCTTGTGCCTCTGGTCTCCCTGCTGCTGCTGCCTGTGCTGTCTTCTCACACATTTATCATTCCCTGCCAGCCAGGGCTGGGCAGGATTGGGTAATGTTTGTGCCCAGTTTGCCCAGCTCTGGCTCCTGTGGAGATGGGAGGGCTGGAACTGGGGCTGATGGTGCCATCAGGGTGGCTCAGGGCAGGGCTGAGCCAGAGCACACCTGGATGGATTGTCAGATATTCCCAGTGCTGTGATCCTGCCTTTTCCTTGTGCTCTCAGCCCTGCTGGGAGCCAGTTTAGTTGAACCCCCTGAGCTGGGCCAGTTGGACCCCCTGAGCTGGGCCAGTTGGACCCCCTGAGCTGGGCCAGTTTAGCTCCCTGAGCTGGGCCAGTTGGACCCCCTGAGCTGGGCCAGTTTAGCCCCCTGAGCTGGACCAGTTGAATCCCCTGAGCTGGACCAGTTGAACCCCCTGAGCTGGGCCAGTTGGACCCCCTGAGCTGGGCCAGTTGGACCCCCTGAGCTGGGCCAGTTTAGCCCCCCTGACTGGGCCAATTGAACCCCCTGAGCTGAGCCAGTTGAACCCCTTGAGCTGAGCTAGTTGAAGCCCCTGAGCTGGACCAGTTGGACCCCCTGAGCTGGGCCAATTGAACCCCCTGTGCCAGCCTGGTTTGGGGCAGCACGGCAGGGCTGTCCCTGGGGCACTGGGGGGCTGGCACTGCCTGCTGTGCTCCCCCTCCCTGCCTTGGCTCTGAGCTGGCAGCACTTTGCGGGGCTGATAACATCTCAGTGTTTGTAAACCTGCAGGGACATGTAAACACAGGCTCTGCCTTCTCCTGCCTGTTGCTGGGATGAACAGAGTTCTCCAGCTGCACTGGTGGCTCCTTTTATCTCCCTGTTTGCCTTATCTGAGGGGCATCAGTTTTCTTAATTTGTCTAATTCATAATCCCATCTCGGTGGGATCTTTATGCACTTGCTGGTTGAGGAGTTGCTTTTGTTGCTGTGTAATTTATCCCCTCCTCCCCTCTCTGCTAAATTGAATATTGGCCTAACTCTAAGTCCTCTGTAAGAAGAGCTTAGAAGGATTATTTTCATACTAGATAGGGTCAATTTTAATAAAAACCAGGAAATGGATCAACGAGTCTCGTTCTAAACCTCTGCTTGTTCTTTTTAAATTCCCAACCTGCAGAACTGGATGGAAGTCACTTAAAATATCTTTCTTTTTCCTCCATTCCAACTGACAACTTTCCCTGAGGAGAAATTCACTGTCTTGGCAGCCTGTTGCATAATTCAGTGCAGATCATTAGTGTTGGTAACCCTCTGGTGTTGGTGCCTGACAGAACAAAAACCCCCTTTGCCATCTGTTAACTTTGGCTTTGGGGGTTCCCTGATATCTGGAAATGCATCTGGAAGTGAACATCTCTGTTCTCTTTGTTCCTGTGTATGGAACAGAACTTCCAGTTGGGATTTTTATGCTTCTGGAGGGGAAAGATTAAACCAGAGGGGACAGAGCTGTGGTTGTGTGTGGTGTGTCCATGAGATGGTGAGGATTGCAATGTTTTCAGTGATTCACTGCAGAACTGCAGGTGTTGGGGTGCAGATCTGCAGGATTCTCTTGGTAGGGGGATTGTTTTCCTTAAGAAGGGAGTAGAAGTTTGTAGGTGAAATAGTAAAGGGCTAAATTAGCCCTAAGTCACCCTCCAGCCAAGGGCAGTGACTGACTGACCCAGAGCTGCTGCAGCTTCCAGAGAATCCCACAGTGATTTGGGTTGGAAGGGACCTCAAAGCCCATCCCATCCCACCCCTGCCAAGGACAGGGACACCTCCCACCAGCCCAGGGTGCTCCAACCTGGCCTTGGACACTCCCAGGGATGGGGCAGCCACAGCTTCTCTGCCCAACCTGTGCCAGGGCCTGCCCACCCTCCCAGGGAACAATTCCTTCCTAATATCCCATCTAAATCTCTGCTCTCCTAATTTAAGGCCATTCCCTTTGTCCTGTCACTCCAGGTCCTTTTCCAAAGCCCCTCTCCAGCTCTCTTATAGGCCTTGTGTGTGTGGAAGTGAAATTTAGCAGAGCTCAGACACCAAATCCCCCCCAGCAGCAGGGAGGGAGGGAGGGAGGGAGGGANTTTATCCTTGGAAAGAAGACCATGGAGTCATTATGGTTGGAAAATGCTCATTCTGGTCATTCTTTCCTGTCTCCTCCATGCAAGGCTGTGCCCCCTCTCATCCTTCATTTCTTGGGAGTGAATCCTTCCCTTGGAGGGTGGGCAGGCCCTGGCACAGGTTGCCCAGAGAAGCTGTGGCTGCCCCATCCCTGGGAGTGTCCCAGGCCAGGTTGGACAGGGCTTGGAGCACCCTGGGCTGGTGGGAGGTGTCCCTGCCCATGGCAGGGGATGGGATGGGATGAAGTTTGAGGTCCCTCCCAACCCAAACCATTGTGGGATTCTGTGATTTGAGATGTGGCTCCTGAACAGTTTGTGACCCCCTGGGAGATGCTGTCAAAGGAAATGAGAAACGCTTAGTTGCAGTGAAAAATTCAGTTTAATTGGTCCAAACTCTTTCTCTTCACAATTCCTTGAAGCACCACGAGAAGGCAAGTTGTTATTTTTGCTGAGTGGCAGCAGCAGGAGTGGAAAAGCTGCATTTTAAGGAATATGGGAATGACAGAAGCTTAAAAAAACTGGTGAGACACCTGATGTGTGTTTGTGTTTATAAATCCTAGAGAGCAGTGCCTTGGCTTTCACCTCCCTCCTGTCACCCCACGGTGCAGATGGAGGAGCAGGTTAGTCTGGCTGTTGGGAATTGAGTGCTTGTCTTCATATTTGGAATTATTTTGGGATTGCAGAGAGGGGAGTGTGGTGCTTCCCTGCTTTTCCAGTTTCATTGAGAGACTCCTGAGCAGCCTACGCCGTGTTTGGGGTGGAAGGAGAAATCCTGAAGTCACATTGCTAAAAAAAACTGATTGATTTTGTAAACAGGCAGATCTCTGGTAAGTTAAGGAGGAAGTGGTGAGCACAGCTTTTCTCAGTCTGTCCTAGAGCAGCTCACAGGGCACCTGGGAGCTCTGAAATCAGTTACTACTGCTTCATCTGCAACCACCTGATTTAAATTTTAGCCTTAAATTTGCACATTGGAGTTCCCATCAGGAGATGGTGCCAGCCAGGACACTGAAGCTGATACCAGTCAGGGGTTACCAGCACTCAGATATCCAGGAGAGATCCACTAATTGATGGTTCTTCTTTGTTCATGGTAATTTCAAACAGATACAAGTTCTTCCTTGAGCTTTATCCCAGCTCCAGCAGGGAGGGCTCAGCTCTGGTGGTCATTGCACACATCTCCTTCAGAGGATGGAGCTGGAAGGTGGTGTGATGGCCAGGGGTGCTGATGGCAGCAGGAATTCCTGTGGGCACGTGCAGGTGTGCCCTGGGTGAAGCTCCATCCCAAAATCTCCTGTTGAGTGGGCTCATCTCCTGGGCTCCTCCAGCACAGCTGTCCTTGGTTCCCCCAGCCCAGAGTGCCTCTGTCTGGCTCTCAGGAACCCACAGTCTGGTTCTGCTCTCCCCAGCCCAGAACTGCTCATCTTATTGGTGTTTCCTCTCCCTGGGAGCACTGAGAGTGCTCAGCAGTCCCTGACCTGGGGCCAGGTGAGAGCTCTTGGCATCTCCAGAGCTCTCCTGTCCCTGCCAGCCACAGGAATTTGTGCTCTCAGAGGTACCCCCAGCTCAGCTCAACTCCTGTTATTGTGATCACAGCAGGTTTTTCTCACATTGTGCTGGTTTAAAGGTAAACTGGGAGGAGAAATGAACCCACCACAAAAGAGATTATAAGTCAGGGTTTCAATTTAATAACAGTATTACAATAAATGCAATGGCACAAAGAGAAATTGGGTTTAACCCCCAAACCCAGCAGTCTAACCCAGCCCCCTGGGGCACAAACACAGTGGGGTTTGGTGGCCCCTGTGCTGAGCCCCACGGGGTTCCCCCGAGTCCAAAGGAAAAGGAAGGGACAAACCTGTTGGTGCAGATGATGGCACAGTCTGGTGGAGAGTGGTGGGCTCCTCCTGTCCAGGTTGTGATCCTCCTCTGGATCCAATGAGTGGTCCCAGAAGTCCCCAAAGCCCAAGATTGTCTCCCCTGAGGTGCAGGTGGGAGCCCCCAGTGGGTCCCCCAGGGCAGGGAGTTCCAGAGTGGGGGATGTGACTCTGGCAGTCAGGGNCAGGGAGAAACTGCTCCCACCTGCTGAACCAGGACAAATATATGGTTTTTTTCAGGTTCTGGGAGGCTGCAGAGTGTCATTGGATGTGTGTGCTGAGGTGTGTGGGGTTCAAAAGCATTTTCAAATATAAAAGGATTTGGGTGATGGAATTGTCCCCTCAGTGGTGTAAATATTTGGGTGGATCAGTTTATGTTTAATGACTGATTTGTGATTAGAAGGGAGTTGCTTATGGTTTATGTTTGCATTTTATGCTTATTTTAATCATGCTTTGCTTTGTTTTGTTCTTTTTTTTTTCTTTTTTTTTAATTGCAGCAGCTGTTGCCTGGTAAAAAGTTTTGGGAATCTGATGATTCCAGCAAAGATGGACCAAAAGGGATATTTCTGGGAGATCAGTGGAGAGACAGTGCTTGGGGAACATCAGGTAGTTCAATTATTTCCTTCATTTAGTTGGGGTTGAACACAGAAATGTTCAGTTCATACACTCAGAGTCATTGGATGACACAGGTGTGGAAAGATGTAAAAACTCATCTGGTTTATATAATAAAAACCAATTAGAAACCCCCACTTTGCTTTGTGATAGAGTTAAAATATCCATAGATAGCAAATTCGTGTAAATTGGTGTTTTTCTGCGTAAAAATTCAAAATTGTCCTTAAAATTTCAGTTTAAACTTTTAAATTGTCCTTAAAATTTCAGTTTAAACTTTTAAATTGTCCTTAAAATTTCAGTTTAAACTTTTAAATTGTCCTTAAAATTTCAGTTTAAACTTTTAAATTGTCCTTAAAATTTCAGTTTAAACTTTTAAATTGTCCTTAAAATTTCAGTTTAAACTTTTAAATTGTCCTTAAAATTTCAGTTTAAACTTTTAAATTGTCCTTAAAATTTCAGTTTAAACTTTTAAATTGTCCTTAAAATTTCAGTTTAAACTTTTAAATTGTCCTTAAAATTTCAGTTTAAACTTTTAAATTGTCCTTAAAATTTCAGTTTAAACTTTTAAATTGTCCTTAAAATTTCAGTTTAAACTTTTAAATTGTCCTTAAAATTTCAGTTTAAACTTTTAAATTGTCCTTAAAATTTCAGTTTAAACTTTTAAATTGTCCTTAAAATTTCAGTTTAAACTTTTAAATTGTCCTTAAAATTTCAGTTTAAACTTTTAAATTGTCCTTAAAATTTCAGTTTAAACTTTTAAATTGTCCTTAAAATTTCAGTTTAAACTTTTAAATTGTCCTTAAAATTTCAGTTTAAACTTAAATTTTGTCCTTAAAATTTTAATTGAAACTCTTAAATTCTCCTTAAAATTTGAATTTAAACTTTTAAATTGTCCTTAAAATTTCAGTTTAAACTTTCTGATGTGTTTTCTGCCTTGGGATGAATTACTTGAAAGTTTGAACAAAGATGCTGGAGAAAAATTTGAATAAAAAAAAAAGAACCCACCTTACAATATTTAAAATACTAAACCAACCAACCAAAATCCAACATTCAGTTTAAATAAAGAGAAAAAAATTGATGTTTTGAATTAGGAGTGTTGAATTTTATCTGCCAAGGATTTTGATCTTGGGTCAGAGACTGTCCCTGATTCTGGACTTCAGGAATGTTCAGGTTGGTTTGATTTAAATTAAAAAAAAATCCTTTGCATGTTCTGGGTCTGAAATGCTAAAATGCCTTTTATTTGTTGTTTTCTGTGGTTTCTGTGTAACAATTTGGGTGTCTCCTGCACTTTCCAAACGTCTGCAGCTCCCAGGAAATGGGATTCACATCAACCTCACAGGGCTCAAAACACCCATAATTGAATGGAAGGCTCTGGGGTAGCCCTGAGGGCATTTTGTATTATTTTAGCTGAGAAGTGGCCGTGCAGAGGGGCTGAAGGGTCTCAGGACTGGACATGGGTGGGGTTTGGGGAGCTGCTCCTCCAGCTGCCCCCGGGCCTGGCCCAGCCCTTGGCAGCAATTTGGGGTGGGCCAGGCTGGAGTTGGGGTGGGTTGAAGGCTGAGCCAGGCTCTGCCAACAGCTGAGGGGGCACTTTCTCCTCTGCTGCCCCTTGGTGGGCTGTGACACCCCCGGGCAGGTCCCCTCCCACACTGGTGGCAGCTCCAGGGGTCCCAGCCAGTGTCTCATCCCTTCCTCTGTCTCTTCTCCAGGAATCCCTCGCACCTCAGAGCCTGTGGAACAGCCTTGTCTGGGCAGTGCCAGGGGGCACAGCTCCCCAGAGTGTCCCCAGTGTCTCCTCAGTGCTCCCCAGGGTGTCCCCAGTGCTCCCCAGGGTGTGCCCAGCGTGTCCCCAGTGCCCTCCAGAGTCTTCTCAGAGTGTCCCCAGTGCCCAGCCAGGGTGTCCCCAGTGCTGCCCAGAGTGTGCCCAGAGTGCCCCCATCGTGGCCCCAGTGCCCCCCAGCATGTCCCCAGTGCCCCCCAGAGTATTCTCAGAGTGTCCCCAGTGCCCAGCCAGGGTGTCCCCAGTGCTGCCCAGTGTCCCCAGAGTGTCCCCAGAGCTNGCCCAGAGTGCCCCCATCGTGGCCCCAGTGCCCCCCAGAGTATTCTCAGAGTGTCCCCAGTGCTGCCCAGAGTGTCCCCAGAGTGTCCCCAGAGCTGCCCAGAGTGTCCCCAGAGTCTCCCCAGTGCTCCCCAGAGTGTGGCCAGAGTGTCCCCAGGGTGTCCCCAGTGCTGTCCAGAGTGTCTCCAGGATGTCCCCAGTGCCCCCCAGCATGTCCCCAGTGCCCTCCAGGAGTCTTCTCAGAGTGTCCCCAGTGCCCAGCCAGGGTGTCCCCAGTGCTGCCCAG